>JAQIUQ010001228.1:12500-15000 GCA_030378365.1 Hybognathus amarus | reverse complement strand
AGCGGGCCCTTTGGCTTTTAGTGTGTGACCACCCCTTTCAAGAATATGGGAATTATCCCAAGGGCTTGTTTACTGAATTCGATTTCATCGGGATCATCGGAGGGAGCTCTCATTTGCTTCGCCCAGGGGGTTCAGTTTCCTGCCAGTCCTGTGCTGGCATAATAGACACTATAAACTGGTCGCAAAGCAAGGTCCTTGTGACAGTACCCATGCAACGCATCTGAAAAGACGCATGGTATTTCATGGTAACCGTTATCCCACTGACAAAGCAGCCTATTGATGGACTGTCAAATTAAAATATCATTCAACTAATCCAATAATTATAATAGTAACAAAAACGATGGGTTAATAAAAGGAAATAATAAAATGGCTATGGGCTGGCAGTGAAGCAAAACAGGGTAAGCGAGCCAGCCAGGAGTCGAACCTAGAATCTTCTGATCCGTAGTCAGACGCGTTATCCATTGCGCCACTGGCCCACCAATGATTGTGAGCGTGGCTTGTTGGTGTCTGACTGTCCAGAGGCCTGTCATGACACCTACTTTATCTCATGCCATTAACAGGCCTGAAGCCAACGCCAGGAAGGGGTCCAACGAGGGATCTGCTATAAAAAGCTTCGAGATGGAGGCGTCACATGTTGGGGATCTCGGTTGCTTTGTTTTTATGGCAAGTTGTGGTGTTGTTAGGATATTCCTACAGAGCCTGTGGCACTTTCTCAGTGGAAGATCTGTTATCCAGGGTCAGAGATGTCTCCTCTCCTGGAGGAAAATTCAAGTCTTAGTGGTCCTGCTGGAGCAGTTGCTGCAAAATCTGGTAGAGGCACACAGCCAGGCTTGATGGGAAAAAGTGAACAGACCTTCCCTGGTGGTCTAGTGGTTAGGATTCGGCACTCTCACCGCCGCAGGCCCGGGTTCGATTCCCGGTCAGGGAATGAGCTTTTGCCCTCTTGTGGCGAGTGCAAAAAGGTGGACTACACACTCAAGCGCTGACGGCTTTGAAAAGACCTCCTTCTAGCTCTGAGTCCGGCACGTCGAACCAGCGACCTAAAGATTGCCAATTTTCCACCTACAGTCCTCGGCTCTACCAGCTGAGCTATCGAAAGGCACACTTGTTGCTGGACGGAACCTGAACCTATCAGGTTTCGTGAGCCCCGCCTGCTGGCTAAAAGTGCTAGAGGCACAAGAGACACGTCCTGTCTGTTCCCATAAGTGAAGCGACGACAACACAAATTTCCCATACCGAAGTCGAACCCGGGCAGCCTGGGTGAAAACCAGGAATCCTGACCGCTAGACCATATGGGAACATCCTCGTGCCTCGAGCGGGCCCTTTGGCTTTTAGTGTGTGACCACTCCTTTAAGAGATATGGGAATTATCCCAAGGGCTTGTTTACTGAATTCGATTTCATCGGGGATCATCGGAGGGCTCTCATTTGCTTCGACCAGGTGTTCAGTTTCCTGCCAGTCCTGTGCTGGCACATGTAGGGGATCTCGGTTGCTTTGTTTTTATGGCAAAATGTGGTGTTGTTAGGATATTCCTACAGAGCCTGTGGCACTTCTCTCAGGTGGAAGATCTGTTATCCAGGGTCAGAGATGTCTCTCTTGGAGGAAAATTCAAGTCAGTGGTCTGCTGGAGCAGTTGCTGCAAAATCTGGTAGAGGCACACAGCCAGGCTTGATGGGAAAAAGTGAACAGACCTTCCTGTGGTCTAGTGATTAGGATTCGGCGCTATACCCGCCCGCGCCCGGGTTCGATTCCCGGTCAGGCAGTGAGCTTTTGCCCTCTTGTGGCGAGTGCAAAAGGTGGACTACACACTCAAGTGCTGACGGCTACGTCAAGAATCACGGCCAATTAAATGTTTGCCGGTGGCAAAGAACCTCCTTCGAGCCGAACCAGCGACCTGAGGATTGCCAATTTCCACCTACAGTCCTCCGCTCTACCAGCTGAGCTATCGAAGGCACACTGGTTGTGGACGGAACCTAAACCTATCAGGTTTCGTGAGCCCCGCCTGCTGGCTAAAAGTGCTAGAGGCACAGAGACACGTCCTGTCTAAGGAAATAATAAGGAATAAAAGGAAATAATAAAATGGCTATGGGCTGGCAGTGAAGCAAAATAGGGTGAGCGAGCCAGCCAGGAGTCGAACCTAGAATCTTCTGATCCGTAGTCAGACGCGTTATCCATTGCGCCACTGGCCCACCAATGATTGTGAGCGTGGCTTGTTGGTGTCTGACTGTCCAGAGGCCTGTCATGACACCTACTTTATCTCATGCCATTAACAGGCCTGAAGCCAACGCCAGGAAGGGGTCCGACGAGGGATCTGCTATAAAAAGCTTCGAGATGGAGGCGTCACATGTTGGGGATCTCGGTTGCTTTGTTTTTATGGCAAGTTGTGGTGTTGTTAGGATATTCCTACAGAGCCTGTGGCACTTTCTCAGTGGAAGATCTGTTATCCAGGGTCAGAGATGTCTCCTCTCCTGGAGGAAAATTCAAGTCTTAGTGGTCCTGCT
>JAQIUQ010001228.1:0-10000 GCA_030378365.1 Hybognathus amarus | reverse complement strand
GAGGCGTCACATGTTGGAGATCTTGGTTGCTTTGTTTTTATGGCAAGTTGTGGTGTTGTTAGGATATTCCTACAGAGCCTGTGGCACTTTCTCAGTGGAAGATCTGTTATCCAGGGTCAGAGATGTCTCCTCTCCTGGAAGAAAATTCAAGTCTTAGTGGTCCTGCTGGAGCAGTTGCTGCAAAATCTGGTAGAGGCACACAGCCAGGCTTGATGGGAAAAAGTGAACAGACCTTCCCTGGTGGTCTAGGCCCGGGTTCGAGTCCCGGTCAGGGATGAGCTTTGCCCTCTTGTGGCGGTGGGGAAGAGGTGGGCTACACTCGAGTGCTGACGCTTCGTCGGTGGCCGATTAAATGTTTGCCGTGGAAAAGCCTCTTTGAGCCGACTGCAGCGACCTGAGGTTGCCGAATTCCAGCTCAGTCCTCCGGTCTCTACCCACTGAGCTATGGGAGGCACGCTGGTTGTGGGACGAACCTGAGACCTGTAGGGCCGTGAGCCCCGCCTGCTGGCTAAAAGTGCTAGAGGCACAGAGAACACGTCCTGTCTAAGGAAATAATAAGGAATAAAAGGAAATAATAAAATGGCTATGGGCTGGCAGTGAAGCAAAATGAGGTCAGCGAGCCAGCCAGGAGTCGAACCTAGAATCTTCTGATCCAGTAGTCAGCACGCGTTATGCCATTGCGCCACTGGCCCACCAATGATTGTGGGCGTGGCTTGTTTGGTGTCTGACTGTCCAGAGGCCTGTCATGACACCTACTTTATCTCATGCCATTAACAGGCCTGAAGCCAGACGCCAGGAAGGGTCCGACGGGAGGGATCTGCTATAGAAAGCTTCGAGATGGGATGGCGTCACATGTGTTGGGGATCTCGGTTGCTTGTCTTTACATGGCAAGTTGTGGTGTTGTTTGGGATATTCCCTACAGAGCCTGTGGCACTTCTCTCAGATGGAAGATCTGTCATCCAAGGGTCAGAGGATGTCTACCTCTCCTGGAGGAAAATTCAAGTCTTAGTGGTCCTGCTGGAGCAGTTGCTGCAAAATCTGGTAGAGGCACACAGCCAGGCTTGATGGGAAAGAGTGAACAGACCTTCCCTGGTGGTCTAGTGGGTTGCAGATTCGACGCTCTCACCGCGCGAGCCCGGGTTCGGTTCCCGGTCAGGGAATGGGCTTTTGCCCTCTTGTGGCGAGTGCAGAAAGGTCGACTACACACTCGAGCGCTGGAACGCGCTCGTCAGAGAATCACAGTCCAATTAAAGATCTTTGCACGGTGGAAAAGACCTCCTTCGAGCCGCAGTCGAACCGGCGACCTGAGGATTGCCAGATTTGGCCACCTACAGATCCTCTCCGCTCTACCCAGCTGAGCTGTCGAAGGCACACACTGGCATTGTGGGCGGAACCTAAACCTGCTGTCAGGTTTTCGTGGGCCCCCGCCTGCTGGCTCTGAAAGTGCTAGAGGCACAGAGAACACGTCCTGTCTGTTTCCATGGTGAAGCAAAGACCAACACAAACTTCCCATACCGGAGTGGAACCCGGGCCGCCTGGGTGAAACCCGGAATCCTGACCGCTCGGCATATGGGGAGCATCCTGTGCTCGAGCGGGCCCTTTGGCTTTAGTTTTGTGGCCACCCTTAGAGTGTGGATTATCCCAGGGGCTTGCTGATTCGTTCGTGGATCATGGAGGGGACTCTCATTTGCTTTGCCCAGGGGGTTTTGCTTCTGCAGTCCTGTGCTGGCATGATAGACACTGAGACTGGTTGCCAAGTATGGTCCGTTGGCAGGTGCCATGCAACGCATCTGAAAGGGCGCATAGTATTTGTTGGTAACGTATGCCACTGACAAAGCAGCCTACTGATGGACTGTCAAATTAAAATATCATTCAACTAATCCAATAATTAGGAAATAATAAAATGGCTATGGGCTGAGCAGCAGTGAAGACAAACAGGGTCAGCGGCACAGCCAGAGTTCGAATTAAGGATCTTTATCGTGGGTAAGTTCGCGCGTTATAATGGGCCACTGGCCCACAATGATTTGACATCCTTTGTTGGTGTGCTTGTAATTCCAGAGGGGCCTGTCATGACACCTACTTTATATTCATGCTCATTAACAGCCTGAAGCCAGACACCAGGAAGGGGTCCGACGAGGGTATTGAGAGAGCTTGAGTGAAGGTCATGTTGGAGATCTTGGTTGCTTTGTTTGTGTATGGCAGATTGTAGTGTTGTTAGGATATTCCTGCCGGAGCCTGTGGCACTTTCTCAGTGGGAAAGTCTCTTCTCCAGGGTCCAAGATGTCTTCCTCTCCTGGAAGAAAATTCTGAGTCTCCATGGTCCTGCTGGGAGCAGTTGCCACCCGGTCGATAGGCAGCCAGCCAGGCTTGATGGGAAAAGCGAACAACCTCCCTGGTGGTCTAGTGGTTAGGGATTCGCTATGCACCGCCGGGCAGAGGTTGATTACGAGTCAGTGGTGGGACTTTATCTTGTGGCGGGGTGCAGAACGTGGACTACACTGAGGGAAAGTGGACTACACACTAGAGCGCTGACGCTTTCGTGAGAAAATCACGTGCCAATGCGATGTTTGCCCGTGTGAGAAGACCTCCTTCGAGCCGATTACGAAACCAGCGACCTGAGGATTTGCAATTCCACCTACAGTCCTCACGCTCTACCAAGCTGAGCTGCTGAAGGCACACTGGCTACGGACGGAACCTGGACCTGCTCGGGGCCGACGTGACCCCGCCTGCTGGCTGAAGTGAAGGGCACAAGAGACACGTATGTGCTAAGGGAAATAATGGGATGAAGGAATATACTGGAGAATGGCTATGGGCTAGAGCAGTGGAGCAAATGGCAGGTGGGCAGCCGGGCAGAGTGAACCTAGAATCTCTGATTGCGTCAACAAAGGGCTCCATGGGCTAAGCCGATGATATTCAGGACATCAGCTGTTGATGTCTGATATTACAAAGCTGTTCATGACACTCTCCTGTCTAATGCCATTAAGGCCTGAAGCAACCCAGGAGGTGGGACCAAGGATGCTGAAAAGCCTGGAGGATGTGAAGATTAGCATGTGCAGAGGGACTGTTCAAATTCCTTCTTCCTGTGGCAAAGTTGTGGTGTCTTCAAATATCCTACAGAGCCTGTAGCTGGTGGAAGTGTGTTATCAGGGTCCAGGTGTCTCCTCCTGGAGAAGAAGGTTCAAAGATTGCTGGTGGTCACTCTAAAGCAGTCCTGCAAAATCTGGTAAAGGCCACCAGCCAAGCTTGATGGAAAAAGTAAACAGACCTTCCTGGTGGTCTGATAGTTGCAGGTTTGGCAGTTCTCACCACAGCCTGAGTTTCAATTCCTGAGTCAGGGAATGAGCTTTGCCCTCTGGCAGAAGTGCAGGAAAGGTGACTACACACTAGAGCGCTGGACGCTTCATAGGAGTCAGCAGATGGAATGTTGTTAATGGAAGACCTCCTTAAAGCAAGGTTCGTCAGACGACCTCAGCAGACTGCCGTTTCCACTGCAGTCCTCCGCTACCCAGCTGGAGCTGAAAGGCACGCTGGTCATGGACGGGACCTGAGACCTGCTGTGGCTCGTGGTCCCGCCTGCTGGCTAAAGTGGCCACAGCACAGGGACCACGTCCTGTCTGTTCCATAGTGAAGCAAAGACAACACAGACCCCATGAGAGGAGTTCGACACAGGGCCGCCTGGGTGAAACGAATCCTGACCGCTAAGACCACATGGGAGCATCCTACATGCTAAGGGGCCCTTGGCTTTGGTTTGTGCCCTTAAATATGGGAGTATCCCAAGGGCTTGTTTACTAAAATTGGATTCATAAGATAGTAAAAGAAGCTCTCTTGCTTTTCGCCAGGGTAGTTCCTGCCAGTCCTATGCTGACACCTCATGGAAACTCCTTATGATTTGGGTCGCAGAACTAAGGTCCTTATGACGTACCATGCAGCAACGTGTAAAAAGGCGCATGGTATTGCATGGTGGTAAGTTTATGCCACTGACAAAGCAGCCTATTAATGAACTGCAATTTTGAAATGTGCATTGGGTTACATCAGATGCGTATGATGAGAAACAATAGGTTAATGAAAGGAAATAATGGAATGGCTATGGGGCTGAGCAGTGAAGCAAAATCAGGTAGAGCGAGCCAGCCAGGAGTGGAACCTAGAATCTTCTGATTGCGTCATCAGACACAGTTATGCCACTTGCACCACTGGCCCACCAATGATTGTGAGCATAGCTTGCTGGTGTCTGACGTTGTTCCAGAGGCCTGTCATGAGCACCTCTTCTATCTCATGCCAGTTAACAGGCCTGAGACAGCGGCCAGGAAGGGGTTAACAAGGGTGTATGCTGTAAAGGCTTGGAGATGGAGGCGTCACATGTTTGGATCTCTGGGTTACTTTGTTTTTATGGCAAGTTGTGCGTGTTGTGTAGATGTTCCTCTACAGAGCCTGTGGCACTTTCTCAGTGGAAGATGCTGTTGCCAGGGTCAGAGATGTTCCTCTCCTGGAGGAAAATTCAAGTCTTCATGAGTCCTGCTGGAGCAGTTGCTGAGAGAAATGTAGTCGAGGCACACAGCCAGGCTTGATGGGAAAAGTGAACAGACCTTCCTGGTGGTCTAGTGGTCAGGATTCAGGCGCTCTCACCGCCGCGCCTGGGTTTAATCCTGGGCTAGGGAATGGCTTTGCCCTCTTGTGGCGAGTGCAAAAGGTGGACTACACACTGAGGCGCTGAGCGGCTTCGTGGAGATAGGCCAATCAAGATGTTGCACATGGAAAAGACCTCCTTCAAGCCGAGACTCGAACGCGACCTGAGATGCCAATTTCCACCTACAGTCCTCCGCTCTACCAGCTGAGCTCTGGAAGGCACACTGGTTGTGGACGGAACCTAAACCTATCAGGTTCTCGTGAGCCCCGCCTGCTGGCTAAAAGTGCTAGAGGCACAGAGACACGTCCTGTCTTAGGGAAATAATAAGAGATGAAAGGAAATAATAAAATGGCTATGGGCTGGCAGTGAAGCAAAATGGGGTGAGCGAGCCAGCCAGGAGTCGAACCTAGAATCTTCTGATGCCGTAGTCAGGCGCGTTATGAGTGCGCCACTGGCCCACCAATGATTGTGAGCGGTGAGCTTTGTTGGTGCTGACTGTACAGGGGCCTGTCAGGAACACCTCTTTATCTCATGCCATTAACAGGCCTGAAGCCAACGCCAGAAGGGGTTAGACGAAGGAATCTGCTCTGAAAGCTTTCAAGATGGAGGCGTCAGCATGTTGGGATCTGGGTTGCTTTGTTTTTATGGCAGGTTGTGCGTGTTGTTACGGATATTCCTCCAGAGCCTGTGGCACTTCTCAGTGGAAATATGTTATCCAGTCAGAATGTCTGCTCTCCTGGAGGAGAAGTCAAGTCTTCAGTGGTCCTTCTGAGAGCAGTTGCTGCAAAAATCTGGTAGAGGCACACAGCCAGGCTTGATGGGAAAACGTGAACAGGACCTTCCCTGGTGGTCTAGTGGTCAGGATTTGAGCGCTCTCCACCGCCGCGGCCTGGGTTCGGATTCCTGGTCAGGGGATGAGCTTTTGCCCTCTTGTGGCGAGTGCAGAAAGGGTGGACTGCACACTCAAGGCCGCTGACGGCTTGGGTAAAATCACGAGCCAATTAAATGTTTGCACGTGGAAAAGAGCCTCCTTCGAGCCGGAGTCGGAACTCAACGCAACCTAGGGTTTGCCAATTCCACCTACAGTCCTCCCGCTCTACCCAGCTGGCTCTGGAAGGCACGGCTGGTTGTGGACGGAACCTGGACGTCTATAGGTTTCGATGGAGCCCCGCCTGCTGGCTAAAAGTGCTGAGGCACAGAGACACATCCCTGTATCTTCCATAAGTGAAGCAAAGACAACACCAAACTTCCCATACCAGAAGTTGAACCCGAGCCAGCCTGGGTGAGAGCAGGAATCCTGACAAGCTAGACCATATGGGAACATCCTGTATGTCTGAAGGGCCCTTTGGCTTTCAGTGTGCGCCACCCTTTAAGAATATGGAATTATGCCAAGGGCTTGTTTACTGAATTTGGTACATCTAAGAAATTAGTCGAAAGGAGCTTTCATTTGCTTCGCCCAGGGGTTCAGTTTACCTGCCAGTCCTGTGCTGGCATAATAGAGCACTATAAACTGAGTCGCAGAAGCAAGGTCCTTGTGACAGGTGCCCATGCAGCGCATCTGAAAGAGCGCATGGTATTTCATGGTAACCGTTTACTCCCACTGACAAAGCAGCCTATTGATGGACTGTCAAATTCAAATATGGTTCAAGCTAATCCAATAGTTATAATAGTAACAGAAACAATGGGTTAATAGAAGGAAATGATATAAATGGCTATGGGCTGGCAGTGAAGCAAAACAGGGTCAGCGGCCAGCCAGGAGTGAACCTCTAGATCTGTCTGATACCGGTCATCAGGCGATGTTATCCATTGCACAGCTGGCCCACCAATGATTGTGCAGCATGGCTTTGTTGGTGTCTGACTGTCCCAGAGGCCTGTCATAACACCTACCTTATCTCATGCCGTTAACAGGCCTGAAGCCAGAGGCAGGAAGGTCCGAACAGAGGATCTGCTCTGGAAAGCTTTCGAGAGTGGAGGCGTGCCACATGTTGGAGAGCTCTTGGTTGCTTTGTTTTTATGGCAAGTTGTGGTGTTGTTAGGGATATTCCTACCGAGCCTGTGGCACTTCTCAGTGGAAGATCTGTTGTCCAGGTTAGAGATGTCTCCTCTCCTGGAAGAAATTCGAGTCTTCATGGTCCTGCTGGAGCAGTGCTGCAAAATCTGGTCACAGGCACAGCAGCCAGGCTTGATGGGAAAAGTGAACAGACCTTCCCTGGTGGTCTAGTGGTTTAGGATTCGGCGCTCTCACCGCCGCGGCCTTGGGTTCGGACTACGAGTCAGGGGATGAGCTTTGCCCTCTTGTGGCGAGTGCAGAAAGGTGGACTACACACTGAGCTGTGGCTGGCGGCTCCTCCATTAGAGATGCAGGCCAAGTAAATGTTACACGCTGGGAAGACCTCCTTGGAGCACCGAGTCGAACCCAGCGACCTAGAGGATTGCCAATTCCACCTGCCGAGTCCTCCGCTGCCAGCTGAGCTCTGGAAGGCACGCTGGTTGTGGAGCGGAACCTGAACCTATCAGGTTTCGTGAGGCACGCTGCTGGCTTGGGAGGATGCTCGAGGCACGAGAAACGTCCTGTCTAAGGAAATAATGGGCAATAAAGGGAAATAATGAAATGGCTATGGGCTGGCAGTGAAGCAAAATGGGTGGGGCGGCCAGCAGGAGTGAAACCTGAAATCTTCTGATTGGCGTAGTCAAACGCGTCTGCGTGCGCCACTGGCCCACCAATGATTGTGAGCGTGGCTTGTTGGTGTCTGACTGTTTACAGAGGGCCTGTCATGACACCTACTTTATCTCATGCCATTAACAGGCCTGAAGCCAGGACGCCCAGAAGGGTCCAACGGAGGGGATCTTGCTGTGAAAGGCTTCCGAGATGGAGGCGGCACGTGTTGAAGATTGTCTTGGCTGCTTTGTTCTTATGGCAAGTTGTGGTGTTGTTCAGGATATTCCTACGGAGCCTGTGGCACTTTCTCAGTGGAAGATATTATCCAGGATTAGGAGATGTCTCCTATCCTGAAACAACAAGATCCATGGTCCTGCTGAGACAGCCTGCAGAATCTTGGTAGGAGGCACACAGCCAGCTTGATGGAAAGAGTGGAACAGACCTTCCCTGGTGGTCTGCATGACTACAAACTCGCCACATTATCACCCACACAGCCCAAGGTTGAGATCCCAGTCAGGAGTGAGCTTTGCCCTCTTGTGGCGGAGTGGGAACACACAAACTGCACACTAGGGGCGCTGGCAGCTTTGTTAGGGATCCCAGCAATTAAATGTGTTGCCAATGGGAAGCAACACCTGGAGCAGAGGAGTTTCGAACCAGCGACCTGAGGATTTGCCAATTCTCCAGGCCTCCAGTCCTCCCGCTCTCACCAGCTGAGCTGAAGGCACACTGGTTGTGGCGGGAACCTGAAACCTATCAGGGTTTCGTGAGCCCCGCCTGCTGGCTAAAAGTGCTAGAGGCACAGAGACACGTCCTGTCTAAGGAAATAATCAGGAATAAAAGGAAAATAATAAAATGGCTATGGGCTGGCAGTGAAGCAAAATGGGGTGAGCGCCAGCCAGCAGGACTGGAGCCTCGAATCTTCTGATCCGTCAGTCAGGCACGCGTTCTGCCATTGCGCCACTGGCCCACCAATGATTGTGGGGCCGTCGCTTGTATCAGTGCTATTGACTGCCAGGAAGGCCTGTCATGACACCTACTTGCTCTCATGCCATAGTAACCAGGCCTTGAAGCCAGACGCTCGCCAGGAGGGTGGGCAGAGGGGATATCCTTTAAAAAGCTTAAAGAGATGAGAGGCGTCACATGTTAAGATCTGGTTACTCTTATTGTGAGTTGTGGTATTGTTAGGATATTCCTACAGAGCCTGTGGCACTTCTCATGTGAAGATATATTATCCCAGGGTCAGGAGATATTCTCCTCTCCTGGAGAAAGAACTTCAGTCATGGTCTGCTGAGCAGTTGCTGCAAAATCTGGTAGAGGGGCACACAGCCAGGCTTGATGGGAAAGGTAAAACAGACCCTTCCCTAGTGGTATAGTGGCTTCATCGCGCTCTTCACCGCACGCCTGGGTGAACTTCCGAATTTAGAATGAGTTTGCTCTTGTGGCGGTAAGAAAAGATGGACTCACACTGAGCGCTGACGCTTCTCGTCAAAGTGGCGGCCAATTGAATGTTTGCACGTGGAAAAGAACCTCCTTCGAAACCGCGCCTAAAGTATTGCCAATTTCCACCTGCATCCTGGCTCTACCAGCTCGAGTGAAGCTGTGGAAAGCACACTGGTTGTGGGAGGCGGACCTTAAACCTGTCAGGGCTCGTCGCCCCGCCTGCTGGCTGAAGTGCTGAGGCACAGGAGTCCCGTCCTGTCTGTTTCCCTGCGGTGGAAGCAAAGACAGACACAAAATTCCCATAAGAGTCGACCCGGGGCCGCCTGGGTTGGAAACCAGGAATCCTGACCGCTGGACCCACATGGGAACATGCTGCTTTGTCTGTGCTAAAGGACCCTTTGGCTTTAGTTGGCCACCCTTTAAGAATATGGGAATTATTCTACCGGGCTTGTTTTCTGAATCGATTTCATTGAGAACATAAAAGGAGGCTCTCATTGCTTCGGCCCAGAGTGAGTTCCTGCCAGTCCTGTGCTGAGCATAATAGACACTATAAACTGGTCGCAGAGTGTGAGGTCCTTGTGACAGTACCCCATGCAACGCATCTGAAAAGACGCATGTGTGTCTTCATGGTCAACCGTCATGCCACTGACAAAGCAGCCCCATCCATGGACTGTCAATTTGAAAAATATCATTCAACTGTACCCAATAATTATAATAGTAGCAAAAATCGATGGGTTACTAAAGGGAAATAATGAAATGGCTGATGGGCTGGCAGTGAAGCAAAAACAGGAAGTCAGCCAGGCCCATGAGCTCGAACACTAGAATTCTTCTGGTGCCGTAGTCAGACGCGGTCATCCATTGCGCCAGCTGGCCCACCGATGGTCTGTGCAGCTGTGGCTGGTTGGTGTGACTGTCCCAGAGGCCTCTCATTAGCACCATCTTTATCTCATGCCATTGACAGGCCTGAAGCCGACGCCAGGAAGGGGTCGCGACGAGGGATCTGCTATAGAAAGCTTCGAAGAATGGAGGCGTCACATGTTGGAGATCTTGGTTGCTTTGTTTTTATGGGCAGGTTGTGGTGTTGTTAGGAATATTCCTACAGAGCCTCTGGCCCTTTCTCAGGTTGGAAGATCTTGTCATCTGCAGGGTCAGCGATGTCTCCTCCTCCTGGAAGAATAATTCAATTGTCTCAGTGGTCCTGCTGGAGCAGTTTGCTAGCAAAATCTGGTAGAGGCACACGGCCCAGGCTTGATGGGAAAAAGTGAACAGACCTTCCC
>JAQIUQ010001227.1:0-209436 GCA_030378365.1 Hybognathus amarus | reverse complement strand
TTGCTAGACTATTGTTAGCAGTTTGGTACTGTTTTGTGAGGTTGCTGGGGATGCTAGAGTGTTGATGGTTGCTAGGGCATTACTAGGAGTTTGCTTGTGTGTTCTTAGATGTTGCTAGGTAATTGGAGTTGCTAGGGTGTTCATGGTTGTAGTGTAATGGAGGCCAGCTAGGAGTTGCTGTGCAAGTAAACCTCACTCCTCTGATCTAAATAGGCGCTCTAGCGACAGATGCTAGAGGCTGCAGTCTTTAGCCTCCTTGTTAGAGCGCCCACTCTCATGCCGGAGACCCGGGGTTCGAGGCCCGCTCGGGCGGTCGAGTCTGGACCCGGGTGGAGGAGTTACATTGGTGCCGTGACCCGGATGAGAGTGAGGTTTCAGGGGGGTGAGTGTAACGGAGGCCAGCTAGTAGTTGCTGTGCGAGTAAACCTCACTCCCCGATCTCAATAGGCGCTCTGCAGCGAACAGACGCTGAGGCTGCAGTCTTTAGCCTCCTTGTTACAGCGCCAGACTCTCATGCCTGAGACCCGGATTTGAGGCCCGGCTCGGAGCCGGGTCGAAGTCGGACCCGGGTGGTAAGGGGTTACACTAGGGTATTGCTAGGAGTTTGCTAGTGTGTTCTTAGAGGTTGCTAGGTCATTGGTAGTGGGTGCTAAGGTGCAATCCATTGGACTCGTAAGCTGGACTGAGTGAGATTCCAATCCGAAGGGGAACAAACATGTTCAGTTCTGAAGGGCACTGCAAACGGCATAGGGAATAAGGGAACATTCGATACATCACTTCACATGAAGTCAGTTAAGTCTACTTCAACTGATATACTGTGTTCAGGAAGTAGGTAGCAGGGAACACTGTCGCAGGGACCTGTTCGAATGGAACGCACCTCTAGTGTGTTGGTGGTTAATAGGTCATTACTAGGGTGTTAGTGGTTGCTAGGGAGTTGTTAGTGTGATAGTAGTTGACAGGGCATTGCTGGGAGTTTGCTAGTGTTCTTGAAGGTTGCTAGGTAATCGGTAGGAGTTCTAGTGTTTTGGTGGTTGATAGGACATTGCTAGGGAGTTGCTAAGGTGTTGGTCATTGATATGAGTTTGCTAGTGTGTTCTTAGAGGTTGCAATATCAGTTATAATAATAAGTATGACAAATTGTAATAGTCTTAGCAAGTACTGACTAAAGTATTGTACAGTCTTACTGTTTAGGTAAATAAGACACTTAGTCAAACATCAGCCCAGAGTTGACAGGTCAGAGCAACAAATGAATGGCAGTCATCTGCTTTGTAGGTTGGCAAATATCTAATTGGAACACATGTAACTCTTTCAATTGTTTTGACTAAGACTCTGAGAGGCTTTTTACCTCCGGGTGTCCTTCTGCAGATTTCTCCAAGTTTAAAGGGCTGAATAATTTAACCTGTGGGACTGCTGGACCTGCTGCACCCACACACATTTCAGAGTTTGCAGGGCTTGTCAGTGCAGCATGCAGGCTCCCAGGCGTTCGGCTGCAGTTAGCAGCTGTACAGATGGTACACTCACTTTGTCATAGAGATTCACGGCACTACGGCATCACAGGGCATTACAAGCCCCCTTTTCAAGGATGGAGAACACTCATTTGGCAGAAGAAAAGAAAGCAGAGAGGAGAAAAACATGCATTGGGGCATTTCACTTTTAAGTTAACCTCAGTGAAACCTTCAGCATGCTTTAGGCCCAGATATCGCATATCATAGTTACGAGTCCGCATGAAGCATGAGCCGCCAACACTCGTCTTTTTCTCCTCACGTTTGCTTTTGTTAACACTATCGGGTTAGGTTTACTGGTAGAGTATGTGTGATTTTTATTTTCAAACACAATAGAGCTTTTAGCACCATCTTACCGGAACATTCCAATTTCGTAACTGACATGCATATGTACAAAAAGGTTTACAAATGCGTTGCTACATTCATGTTCATCTGTTTCAGAGAAACTGAATGCATGACACATTCACTTTGAATGTGTTGCGAAACATGTAAAAACCAGACACTAAGTCATTTTGCTGCATATTTTAAACAGTCAGGGCTTGTTTCATGTCCATTCCCACATAGACGGCACTTAAACTGTACAGCATTGATAGCACTTTTGAAGCGAATGGGAACTATGACAAAAGAAGATTAATAGGATTTAAAGACATATCATTTCGGGTTGTTTATCCATGTGTTGACCGAGTCTATCAGTGGAGGAAGATGAGAAGGAGGGGGAACTCCCTAGAGAGACCAACATGATGGGGTAATGGTACACTGACTAATTCATCTTTCCCTCCTCAGCCTGGAGACAGGTTAAACATAACCCCACCTAAACAAATCTTCAAGTCCTCTTGTAAATTTGCCGAATCCTAACAAACTAAATGAAATGCACATAAGTATGTAGTATATTGAAAACCGAGACCCAGACCCTACCCTGCTCGATAAACACAACAACAAAAATCTTTTTTTTAATCTTTCTTTTGATATGTAATCTTTTCTGATCAGTTATGTACCCCTTGATTTCAGGCTTCCAACATTAACTCCATTTGTAACATTAACTGTGCAAATCCTAAATGGAGCGAAACACGGACAAGAATCAGGTTACTTTGGGCTTAGGGAGTGAGCTTAAATGGACAAATACACAGAAAAAAGTCAAACTGTCTGTCGGTTCTAATTAAACGCAGTCAGTTATATCTTAAGTGAACATGAACAGATAGGAAAGTAATCAAATGCTTATCAGTATATTAGATCTGTGCATTCGGTTTTAAAGTGCAGGTTTTTGAAAAGAATACAGTTATTGTCTCAGGGTAAAGTACAAAAACTTAAATTTAGTCATGAATAATGTCATTTAGCATGCGATCTTGTACAAAGTGACACTCGCCACCTACTGGCCTGGCATTAATAATACGCAAATCGACTTACACTAAAAGAGTAACCCTTGAGCTTGACGCACAATGTAATGACAAACTGTTTGTTTGAACCTTAGAAGGCTGTAAAAGCTTATCGCCTAGTCCTACATCATACACAGTACATCGTCAAGTGTTACTCTTTTGGTCGTAGTCGTGTGTTACTCTTTTGGCCGACCCAGAAAGCACTTGAATGGATGCGGCTTTTATGGACTTCCAAAAAAATATACACATTGACTACCATCATCAAGCTTGGAAGAGCCAGGACACTTTTTTAATATATAACTCTGATTGTAATTTGGATTCTGAAAGAAAGAAGTCATGGCTTGGAGTGAGTAAATCAATGGCTGATTTTCATTTTTGGGTAAACTATCCATATTTGCTTCAGGCCCCATAAATCTAAGGACCCGCACTGACTATGTTACGTTAATTTCAATTTGGAAAAATTCAGTGAATTGTATAGGTATGTTTTCGGTAAACAATACTAGATGGAAAATCATTATTCCAATGATCCTTGTTGCTAGAAGTCTCAATAGCAAAACTCTGGCAACCACCTTTTTAGCTTAACATTGTGCTGGTGGCTTTTGCATGGTTTGATTATTATGGGAACCTTTATTAATAACACAGAGTCATACAAAGTCCATAAATCACCAGCTGAAGATGAATATGAGGAGTACTGGCTAAATTAAATGGTATTTAGCCCTGTGCAAAGAACAGCCATAGATCTGTAAAGCAGAACAGATAAGCTTAGAGGACCGGCATCCCAGAAGCCTTTGGGCTTTCCACTACAAAGAGGTCAAAACCCTTGATGATCTGCCTTAATACAAGGCCAAACGGCATAATAGTACAAAAACTCATCATATTATACACCTCCTGTTTTTTTTACCACCTGATCCACATGGATGGAGACATGAGACCGTATTCCTTTAGGATGAGAGGGGTGGTTCAGCAAAAGGGCCTCTAAGCTGCTGTCACACTTTGCTTAATTATGATTAAATCATGTACCTAGAAGATCTTCTTCTCCGGTGAGTTTAAATTCTTAAATTCTTGTTAGGAGGCGATGCGTCGTTTCAGCCCGGTGCTGTATGCGTCATGTAAATGCTTGCAAATAAATGTGGGAATGGTGCTGAGCATCCCTTCTAAAAGCATTCTGGTCATTTCCGTGATTAATTAATTAATCAATCAAATGAAACCGACAATGTGCTCGGTGGGTTTGGAAAATACATTCAGGTCAAGCAGTCATGTCGAAGTGAGTAACAGCACTGACAATAAATAATACAGGAATTAATTAATTACATTGGCTGGATTTGTGTGACTTCTTAAGGTAGAAGTGCATGATTCAGTGCTTTTTTTAAGAAAAAACGAATAAGGCAGTAGTCTTGACAAAGTGTGTGACTTCTGTAGTCTGAATGGAAGCGGTACTGTTAGGCGAGGGGGGGTCACTTTCATTTCACCCCAAAGCCAGGTTGTTATAAATGCAGTTTATGATCATGCCATGACAGCTGTGAAGGGCAGAGATGGCAGAAGGACGCAGTCAGGGCTTATTTCCTCTCAGTCTGCATGCATTATGGGATTGTTAATGACCTCGCATTATAATGGAGAGGCTCGGCACTGGGAACTCGGTGTGATCAGTATAACTGACTGTTTAGTGGATTGTGTTTACATTTGCACTCAATGAAGATAATATGCATGGAATGCAGCTATATAATGTCTGATTAGCAATGTGCTCATCGTTGTGCATGCTAAACCTGTTTATTGTACACAAATTTGTATTTCTTCTTTTTTACATTTTATATTTTACTGTATGTATGTACAGTATGTGTTTATTTATTTGACAAAGATTTGAAATATTATATATTAATTATATTAAATATAACCTTATGAATATATATACTTTTGTATGTATAACTATTATATATATATATATATATACACACACATGCTTGTATATATTTAAGAAATATTTTCATGTATACATTGTATATAGGTTTATATATAATTTATATTATATATAAATATAAATATTTTATATATATAAATTATATTCTTTTCTTAAATATACATGCATGTGTGTGTATTTATATATGTATACGTATCTATCTATATATATATATATATATATATATATATATATATATATATATATATATATACAAAATAATTATACACAGTGCACCCACATTTATTATGTATACAAACTTTTATTTTGGATGCGATTAATCGTGATAAATCATTTTGACAGCCCTAATTAATTACAATATTTGTTTATTTATTTACTTATTAATAATAATATTTGTTTAAATATATAATTTTGCATTAAAGGTAATAAAACGTTACCTTATTAATATATAACAAAATGAAATAAAATATGGATTCCATGTATTTATTATTATTAAATATAATAATTTTAATATTTTAGTTAAACAATACTATATCTATATACTGTGTGTGTCGTGTTTGTTTATTATCATTTACATATATTATAATTAATTACATTATATATATATATTTTACATTTAACAATATATATTTTACAGCTTAAACAATGCTCTGTCTGCCTGTCATCGCATTGTTTTAATGTAAAAAAAATACAATTATTATATCTACATATTATATATTTGTGTGTGTGTGTGGGTGCGTTTGTGTGTCATTTTTGTAATATAACATAGGCTATTTATATAATATATTTTAGTTTTACATAATTTGAACAATTTAACAATAATTGTATGTTCATAGAGAACCCTTGAAAAAAACATACGCTTCAGTCATTATGATAAATAATGTGTGTTAAATACAGAGTTGGCATGCAACAAACCAATGCACAGGCTGAGTAGTTCTGCATTATGATATTTTTATTCCAGTTTTGTTCATTAAATAATTTTGATCACAAAATGTTTTCTGTTATCCTCACCTTGAATAGAAAGCAGGACTCGTGCAACACTGCAGTTGAACTGTCAGGCTGACATGGTCATAAGTTTGGACAGTTTTTCTCCTCGGAGGTGAACAATACAGCCGGAGGAGTCCTGCTGTCAAGACATCCTCTGTCCTTCCCCTCTCCCCTCTGCCATATGCTTTATAGCCAACAATAAAATATTTTAGTGCTAAATAAATTGGGATCGCTTTGAATTGCCGGCCCTATATATGTCAACGAAGACATACTGTCATTTTTTAGCAACCGCGGGGCCCCGTAGTTTATCATAACGCAAGCAGCGTGTACTCCAGACCGGTACACATCATTGGCTCTTCTTGCTTAGTTAGATGCTGAAGGTCAGAGTTCCTTAGGCTTTTATGGCTGTTTAACTTTGGAGAATTATCACATGTGAAAGAGACAGTGCTGATTTACGGCCCAGAGAGAGAGATACTGGGAGACCATGGAGGATTCAGAGGCTGAAAATGCAACTCTATGCACATTGACAGAGACTGTCATTAGTTGGTATTACTATTTAATAGGTTTATCTGTAAAATGCTTGGGCTGTTTTTGCAACCAAATAAGTTTAAAACGCCCCCCTGATTGCAACTTGGGTCTGACACACTTTACTCGCCTCTTGGCGAAGCTTGTGTAGGTATTTAAATCTTTCTTCAATAAAAATGTCTGCATGAAAATGGCAAGGTGACATTGAATCACCATTTTGCTAATTGGGATTTTGCTGATTGGGCATGTTTTGTGCTGATGGGCATGCTATTTCTGTACGCGGACCATCCTGAGACCTGTCAAACCTATAGAAACAGTGTGTACCAAAGGGAACTGTCTTACCAAGCAACCTATATGCCGCACATAGCATTTGCTGAAGGCCTAATTGCGACTTATCCCCAAAATGGAGGCCGTATATATAGCGAAAGCATTCACTATGAACCTGAATACATCACAGGGACTCAAGCCAAATAGAACGTAATTTAAGAAAAACATGATTTAATTATGGAAATGTTCAATTGGTTCAGTTCCAGGAAAAGTAAGTCTTTTAAGATGCCTCCCACAGAACTCTCTTGTCGGCATAATCAACACAATCTGCATAATTTACATTAGTTGCTTGAAAATGCTATGCTCTATCTGAGTGAAAAAGTAAAGAAGTTTGTTTTTTCATGTTTGTGCCTATTAGCCACAAATTAATTAATCCGCTCTCCCAGAACCCAATTAGGCCACTAGCTATATTAATACATAACAGTTTTCCCAGTATGGAAATGAAGTACATGGGGAAGTGCTATTATTTTCACAAACATCTCCATATTTCACGGTGCAAAACCGCCTGTGCTTCTCTCGACTTGCTTATTTTTTTTAGGTACATATTTATTTGGAGAGATATTTCTGTTTGCGTGGCCAATCATTTGCTCCGTTTGCCACAAGTAGGGAGATTTTCTCTCTTTTAGCTGGAGTTTGATTGTCCCATCTTACCTCATACTTCAGATATGCCTGAAATGTGTTAAAAAACACTGAAATTATCAGGAAAAAAGACGTCAGTCTTTGAAGGATAATATCAAACAGACTGAAACTCCGAGAGGAAGTTAAACTTCGCTGTGATCCTTTTCTCCTTCTGGGCTCAGCTTCCTCCTTTTCAATCATTCGCATTCTCTTTCCCATCCATCATGATGTTTTAAAATACTCCAGCTCTTTCTTTTGGGAATTGTTTGTTTTGTTGTTTGTAAACATGACGGAAGAGATGTGCTTTTTCTTAAAGCCGTATGTTAAAGAGGCGCCCCAAAAGAAGAAATATACAGAAGGTTGCCACGGCTCCCATTGATGTGCAAATGCCTTCATTTAAATATTCTTAAGAGGATCAGGTCAGATTACGCCAAAGTTTGACAGAGATAATTCGACGGCTTGTGTAACAGCTTTGTCCGCGGGGACGATCATTCATGGCACGTTGATCCACCTCAACGGCCCCTGATATTAATTAAGTTTACTTTGAGAAATGGAGTCTTATGAGAGTCTCCAAGAATTTGGTGTACAATGAGGAAAAGGATCTTATCAACACTGCGCAAATGAGATCACATTGCTAATTTGTCTTGGTTTAGACTTAAATCTTTAAGTTGTGGAAGCCAAAGACATAAGTGGATTAAAAGCATGTTTGTATTTCCCATATAATGGCGTTCGCCAATTGGTGTTGATTACAAGACGGGCCCGTCTGATAAGCGTGACAGTTTTTGGTTTGTTTCTTCCTTCAAAACGCATTCATATTCGGCCTCTATGTGCAAACAAGGCATGGAGACCCCCTAGCATTCTGGCACAAGCTGAGAGCGCTTGAATATTTATGCCCGAGCCTCTAGAGGCCTGCTATTTAGTTGCGAGATGTTTTACTTTCTCCAACTGTCACAGGACTCTGGCGGCCATTAACAGGGGTGACACAGACCCCTGGGTCAAACATTTTGAGGCGACAAAAGGCCCTGATGGAATACACTCAGCGAGACCCAAATTACTTCTGTGTCATTGCTGAACAATATTTCCTTCCGAAAGCATTCCTCCCTCTGCTAATGCCGTGACCCTTTCCGCTGCATATGGAAATGATTATTTGTATATTGCACTAGGGGACGGAGATACCGAAAGGGCTCCACGGACAATGTTGCCGTTGAATGTCGGGCCCCGACGGGAAGAGCCACTCCCTCCCCCTGTTTTGTTGTGCTTTGTGAGGCGCGCTGATAAAAACAGGTTGTAAATGAAGAGCGGGGAGTTGGGGACAAATGCGTTTGGGTGGAGCGCTGAAGTTGGAAATCCAAACATACAAGACCTCACAGAGTTGGCGGGCAGTGCTGAGCAAAAGATACTGTGGGCAGCCATGCGGGGAAAGTAGCTACATAAACAATGAAAAGTATTTGGATTGCAGTTGCAAAGAAAGCTATTTTTTTAGTCACGGGAAAGAGTTTTCTGTCACTGAATTGCAAAAAAACATTGCATACCCTGACTAGATAATCATTGGATTGATGGGTTGTTTCAACCCAAATTTGGTATATGGACAAACCCAAGTTGAAAGTGAGTTAAAGGTACATTTGTAACCCAACAATTGGGTTTGTCCATATTTACCCAAATTTGGGTTGAAATAACCCAGATTTTTAGAATGCATATATATCCCTCAAACCGTATTCACTTTATTGCCCTTAATCCTGTAATTGTGGACAAATGTGGGCACAGAGGACTCAGGTGTGAACCTAATTTTTATTTATTATAAAAGTTATATCTTTCAAAGTTTTGTCTATCCATTTATGGTGTTTTTTTTTTATTTTGGGGTATTTTTGAATTTATTTACTTCTAAAAGTACCATATTTTCTTTGTAAATTGTGCTTATTTTTATGTTTATTTTTATATATTTTTAACTACATTAAAATATCATTCCAATAAGTTCTTAGAGCTAAAACCTAAAGATGAAGTTACTTTGCTGTCTCCTGGTGTCTTATTTTGGCTTATTTTAGAATGCTCTAAATTACAGTTTTTTTCCCATTCATTTCTATGGGTGCCCATTTTTGACCCTAATACAAGATTAAGGAGAATTGAGTAAAAAAAAAATGTGTGTGTTCAGGAGGCAAACTTAGGAAAAGTAGCCAAGTCTTGTAACCGCTCAGATCAAGGAAAGTATTTTTAAAAAATAAATCAAAACTATTTTGCCCACATTTGTCCAGAATACGGTTTTAGGGATACATATGTAATTTTTAGTCTTTCAAACACCAAAACTTAAAAAAACTAAAATCTTTGAATTTCAACAAAATGAAATGGAATTTACAGTACAATGTAAAAAATGATTTGATCAATAAGTTATGATTGCATGTGTTTTTGCTTAACTCATCAAAATAAACAATTTTCAACTTTTTTTATAAGTTATACAAGTTTCAACTAATTTAAAGTCAGTTTAATGTAATATAAGCTGAAACGTAGGTTGAATTGGACTTAAAAATGCAAGGCAGCAACTTGCAGAAAATCCTGTAATGATGATAACACTGAGTCTGAAGCTCATTAAGTTTCACTACAATAAGCTTGGTTCATTATACTCCTGTTTATCCCTGTCAAAGCTATACAAATAAAGGTGAACTGACTTGACTTTAACCAATCTCAATGACCAGTTATACCCAATCATATTATCACTACAGGATTTTCTTCAAAGCAAATTCGTAAAATCAACACGCATCTTGACTTCATCTTATCTCCAATTCATCTAATTTGGACTTCTCTAAACATGAACGCTCATCCCATTTCATCCTTTGACCGAATATTTTAAAAACGGCAGCTTAACCGCAGGACGTTGAGGAGCGAAGAAGGCCTCGAGCACAATCGGACGAACAGCAAACAGCGTCCAAAAAAAAAAAGAGGACTAGAAGCCCAGAACACGCACGCAGGCTTGAAAATCCCCTCTCAAGCCTAAGTGGGTGGTCCTTTCACTGTAGGGTTGCTGAGTAGACGGCAGGCACTTCGAGAGGAGGGCCGTGACGCCTCGGCTCTTCAAAACCCACTGCTCACCAAGGCAGCTCATGCGGCCACAGAACATATTGCACGCTGACGCTGGCGTTCATTCTAAGTCCGAAGCGCTGGCACCGGCCGTTGAAATGACAGCCAAGGTTTGAGCCCCCTGAGGATTAAAATGATTCAAGAGAGAATGACTTGCGATTTGTGGGGAAAGGAGCGTTTTCAGGGATTTGCTTTGAAACACGAACTACTTGATATAAACTGAGCGTGAATGGGATATAATGTCCCATAAATATGCTCAGAAATAAAAAAGTGCACGAATCAAATAATGCAGCGCAGCGTGCGACGCCATCTTTTGTGAAACACCGCCAAAATATTCCTCTCGCTACTCCCGTCAACCTGATCCCATTATAAGGCTGTAACATCGATGAGTAACCCGGTATAAGGACAATGATTCTAGCAACACACTGTCACACTCTGCAAGACCTTGCCATGACAAATAGAAGATATTAAAAGAAGAAGGCAGAAGAGAGGTGAGAGAAGATTGACAGCTCACAGCTCTGTGCCAATGTGAGCACAGCTCGGCTTTGCAACGCAAGACATGAGGCGAGGTTGAAGTTCAAACAAATCTCTGATCTACTGACTGAGGTGAGAGAAAACTGAATTGACTGTCATAAGACATGAGTTTTACAAACGCAACTCTTGCACTTCTGTATTGCCTGCTGCTGTCTCCAAGAGTGATTACTGGGGAAATGTGCAGTTTTTATATTAGTTTGTGTTGGTCTAAGATTGCTTTACCTGAGTGAGGGCTTTTGTACTCAATCTTTTCAGTCCATTTTCAAACAGGTTATCACCATCTTCAAAAAGTGCGTTATTGTTTAAGCTAATTCTGCTTTGACATTAAAGTATGATTTTTCCTCTTATATGATGAAAACCTGTAAATTTTTCATCTCCACATATTAAAGGGACCGTTCATCGAAAAGTTTGGTCATCATTTGCTCACCCTCAAGTAGGCTAAGTCCAAACCTGTATGTGTTTCTTTCTTCTGTCACAAAAGAAGATATTTTAAACAATGTCTGGTATCCAGACAGTTGATGACACCAATTGACTTCGAAGTATTATTTTCCCCCAATGGACATCAATGGCTACCATCAAATCAGAGTACCAACATTCTTAAAATATTTTCTTTTTCTTCTTACAGGTTTGGAACAACCTGAGGGTGTGTATGACATATCCTTTAAGCTTGGATATTTTTTCACATTAAATTAACAATTTCTTAATTCAACTGTTTTTAAAAGCCATTTTTTTTTGTCAAAAGTCATTAACACTGTACATCAGTGAGATCTTTAAAACTAATTTTCCATTTCCATATGACAGTTTTCAAACGGTTTCCCACATCTGCTGGTGTTCAGTAAAAACAGATACTCTCCCCATTGGTTGTGCCAATGTTGCTTTGTCAGCACAATATTTTGTTTGATTATTTAAACTTTCTGGGTAAATAAACCTATAAACGTCTTAATTTGAGAGCTAAAATAGGATATATTAACATATAAAAATGACATGATTCCCATTTTAAAAAAATGTCAACACTGTTTTTTACTATAATAATTTTGGTCAAAGGTTTTTAAAGCTACACTGTGTGATTTTAACCTCCATCTAGCGGTGAAAATGTATATGACCATCCAGTGAATATTAGTTTCTGTTCTTCTCGATTCCGATTTCGTTTTAACTTCTACGGTGGCCAATGCAGTCCAAGATTAACGTGGCTTCCAGTTCGACCTCGTCCATGAGTGTTAACTCAAACGTAAACGTGAAAGGCGAAGCTTGAATTAACGGGTATGTCCCTCTTTGGCTAATGTACTTTCAAGATGGAGGGGCAACATGGCGACCGACATTAGAACCCCTTACCCGTATGTATTTTCAATGGCATATTATACACTCACGAGAATACTTTATTACTTGAACGAAGTAAATATACATTAATGAGCACATATATTTTTGAAAGAACTAAGTGTTTTTAGCTAAAGAATAAACTAAAGAGTTACACAGTGTAGCTTTAACTAATGAAAGGGGCAGAACTTATCTTCACGACCATTACCTTCACCAAATGTAATTTATTTCAAACTGGTCTTCCATTGCTTGTGAAACAGATTTTTTTTAATAAATTGCCCTGTAGTTCCGCCTCAAACACATGCCATTGCGCTGTAAAAAAATGATCAATTAATAAGTTATGACAACGTGTTTTATACAATATAATCATTTTGATGTCATTTAAGTTAAACATGCAAGTTAATTGTACTTAAAAATTTGAGGGAGACACTTTTTTTGTGTGCCAATGCGGTTGTCGAATTATTTAAACTGTTTGTGGCCCTACTTATTAATGTCTTATTAGTTGTCTCTCTAAGCTGGATTGTAAACAGCCTACTATTTAAAAGTCGAAAAGAAATGACACGCTTTCCCCTTTAAGAAAAACATCAACAAAGTTTTGTTTACAGTTATAGTTTTGGTCAAAGGTCATTAACACTTTGCCACAATGAGAGCTTTATTTAAAGCTAATTGCTAACGGCAAATACTTGGGTATAATGTAGTGTTTACTGTTCCGGTCAATGCAGCAACTGGCGTGCCAAATCTTTTTATTTAGAGAACAGATCAAGACCCCTTGAAAATGCCACAGTGTCAGAACGCGGGAATAATGGGCGGCCCGCACCTACCAGCAAAGCACATTAGAACTGTTTAAGTTGTCCCCCACAAAGTCACACATTTCAATTATTTCAAAGCGCTCGCCAATTAAAAGCTGCAAACGCGCCTTTTGAATGCAAACGAACACAATTAAAAGTGTTTCAGGAGTGTATTAGAGGAATCAGTTCTGAATTAGTTCTCTGAATACACAAGCCCCCCTCGTTCTCATCTCCCGGGCCTTTCACTCTCCCAGAAGGACAGAAGCGGAGAGCTCTTTTTGAAGTCCGAGGAGGTTTTCTTTCTTTCTGCTTTCCCTCTTTTTCTCCCTCGCCCTATCCTTCAGAAGGGAAAGAAGATTGAGTCAGCCTAATCTGCTACTTGTACATTTGAATGTGTGGTGAGAGGAGATGATCCCGGTCGCCTGATAATGGCCCAGGTGCAAAGACACTGGCCGTGGCTGTAACTTGTTCTCGGCGGGGGCCGTATATCACAGAGGGGTAGCCCACCCTTTGAAGATGCATGCCTGCTTTCAGGAGCTGATTTGTGGCCTGCGGAGGCCAGCGCTTTACAGCCCCGCCGCCGGAGAAGAGCTCAAAGAGTGAGCGGCCCCCTCGCGGGACGTGGTGTTACTCGAGAGCCCCTTCTTCCTGGTTGTGACGGGTTTTAAAGTGTTTTAGATTAAGGAGTGAAACTTCTTGGGTGAACTTTTAGGTTTAGCCGCTACTTTTTTTTCTTTTTTTTTTTGGTGTCCAGACATCCACTCGCCCCATAATAGAACCATTGGCTTTGTTTGCGGAAGTCATCGGCTGGGCCAAGAGAGGTGACTTTGTTTGACTTTTGGTGACCCGGGGCGACAAAACAACAGACCCCTCTCTCTGTCTCTTTCTCCTTCCACTTTGCTCCAGTGATTTATATGTCCTCTGCAGTGCCACCTAATGAAGCCAAAGAAAAGAAATTAGCAGAGTGTTGCATAGGCCTCATTGACGGCGTCATTAAAGTGGCCCGGTACAGGCTTACCCGCTCTGACGTACTGGCTCCTGCATTTTCCTCTGTTTGTTATTGAGATGGTTATTTACACTGGCCGTACATTGAGCTAGCTGGCTATCGGACAGGAGGCGCAGCGGTACCGTTATTTGGCTGGATGACAACTGGAAGGTCCTCTGTGGAAAGTTTTGGCCCGCTCTGTTGCCACGTTATGAAAAGTTCTTGGATCGTAACCAGATTTATTAGTCAAAGGTAAACAATGGATCTCATGATGGCTTTAATAATAGAATTTGCTGTAAAAGTCAAGTCATTGCAATAAAAATTGAGTAGATTTGTACTTCTATGTGTATTCATATTTGGTGTATGGGAATGTGGTTTTATGTTTTTAAGAATATATTTAATGCATTGTTTATATGTATTTATATAGGTCACATTCCTGGAAAAATATGTTTTTGTTCTGTAAATAAAAAATAGATTATTGTTGTTAATAATTATAATATTATTAATAATAATTAAAAACTTTACATAACCAATAAAATGTGTTTCCATACACATTTTTAATTATTATTAATAATTAGTATAAATAATTAAATAATTAATTATCATTAATTAATTATATAATTCCTAATAATTAATTAGTATTATTTTTATTATTAATGAAACATCATGATAAAATATAGTTCTCCCATTTATTATTTTCATCCTAGATGTATATTTTTCTGTAAAGAAATATTTTGGAATTATTATTATTATTATTATTATTATTACTAATTATTAAAAGAAATAAAACAATTATTTTCAACATGCAAATAGACATATATATATATATATATATATATATATATATATATATATACACTGTATATATTATAGCACAGAAAATAATATATAGAAAAATATTTTTATTAATAATAATTTAATTATTTTTATAATTATTTAATTATTATTATTTTCTTTTCAAATGCATATAATTATTTCATAAGCATGTAATTGAATGTGACTTGTAGATTCATTTATTTTTGCATTTTAAGGTACAACATTGCTGCTAAATAACCATATATAACCTTGTTACTGTAAAACCGTGGTAAGACTTTTCCTTACTAGTCCCCCTCAAATACCTAACAGATTAGAGACATTACAACAGTTATTCATTTGATAGGTCCAACCTTTTACATTGTGTTACATTCTGTGTACATAATGTTTGATCACATGGTCAATTTCCACTAAAACTCCAGCAGAAGTATCCAGCCTTGGGCTCTGTCAATGCAGTGGTCTTTGAAGAAGGTCATAGAGCCAGTTATCCAGTCAGATCCGGTCAATCCAACGCTAAACAAGAGCTGTGAGTGATGCCTCGCCCTGAGGTGAAGCTCTGAACTGAATGTGCAAAAACTTGTGCTTAATTACATAAAGAAGGGGTTTTAAGTGTGACTTTTAAAGATTAGATCAGTATCACAAGTTGGGAAAGAGACTGAAATAAGTATCCACAAAATCCAGATAAATTATGCATGCATTAATACGGATGAGGTCCACACAAAGTTAACTGCTTCCGGAAATGCATTTCTCCTTTTAATGGTTTATTAAAAACTATACGCTTTTTCTCAATTTCATCATATTTCATCATTCTACGCATTTGCAAATTAATTAAAACGACCTACATTCTTCTTACGATTGGGCAAGGAAAGCGCTCCTTGGAGAACTTTGTGACTTTGGGAATGTGTTGGCAGCATATCATTGCCGCTGACTTCAGAAACGCGCCATTTCTTGTTTATTAAAGCTTCATTAGCATCTACATATGTAAACAGATACTGTAACTAACACACATTACCCGAAGGCTCATGGTCATGATATGAAAAATTTAACAATGTAAAATGTGTTTTATTTGTGCATAGACCTTTTATTGCTGTTCTAGAATAATCCAGAGTTCAGAGTTCACAATAACTTAAGCATTCTAACTTCTGACATAGTATTAAATATAGCTTCAATCTAATACAATAACTCTTACCAGCCATTTTCTTTAATCTAAAGTCCTTAAGTTCCTTAAGAGAATATTCAGCGCAAGTTAAGTTCAATCGACAGCATTTGCGGCATAATATTGATTACAGCAAAGTCATTTTGACTCCCATTGTTTTGCTTGGAGGATTTAAAAAAGAACAATTTTGAAAGTTGTTAAATTTTACATATAAAAGGTTAGTAAGTAATTTATATATTTATAAATTCTGATTTTGTTCTGAATAATCATAAATATTAATTCCAATTTTGAGTTTATATTTCCCAAGTCCAAGTTTATATCTCACAATTCTGGGTTAATTTCCGCAATTCCGAGTTTATATCTCCTATTCCGATTTATATCTCTCAATTCTGAGTTTATCTAGCAATTCCGAGTTATATATAGCAATTATGAGTTAATTTCCCGTAATTCCAAGTTTATATCTCACAATTTGGAATTCATTTCCTGCAATTCCGAGTTTATATCTCACAATTCTGAGTTAATTTCCTACAATTCCAGAGTTTATATCTCCCAGAGTTCGAGTTTATATCTTCACAATTCTAGGGTTAATTTCCTGCAATTCCGAGTTTTATATTTCACAAATATGAGTTTATTTCCCGCAATTCCGAGTTTTTATCTCACAATTCTGGGTTAATTACGAGTTTATACCTAGCAATTCTGGGTTAATTTCCTGCAATTCCGAGATTTATATCTTCCCAAGCCCGGGTTTATATCTCACTGTTATGAGTTAATTTCCTGCAATTCCAAGTTTATATCTCACAATTCCGAGTTTATATCTAGCAATTCTGGGTTCATTTCCCTCAATTCCGAGTTTATATCTCCCAGTCGGAACGAGTTTATATCTCAAAATTCTGGGTTAGTTTTCCCGCAATTCCGGGTTTATATCTCCAAAGTCAGAGTTTATATCTCACAATTCCGGAGTTTATATCTCACAATTCCGAGTTTATATCTCACCATTCTGGGTTCATTTCCCGCAATTCCGAGTTTATATCTCCCAAGTCCGAGTTTACTATCTCAAAATTCTTGGGTTAATTCTTCCGCAAATTCCGAGTTTATATATCGCAAGTCCAAAGTTTATATCTTCACAATTGGGAGTTAATTTCCCATTATTCAGAGTTTATCTCACAATTCTGGGTTAATTTCCCGCAATTCCGAGTTTATATATTGCAATTTTGAGTTTATTTCTCACAATTCTGAGTTTATATCTTAAAGTTCTGAGTTTATATCTTAAAATTCTGAGATTATTTCTCGCAATATCAAGTTTACATCTCAGTTTGTTCTGAATAATAATAAAATATTAATTCCAAAAATTCCAATTGCGAGTTTATGTCGCACGTCAGAACTGAAGAGATAAAAAGTCACGTTTACCATTTTTATTTGTTTGTTTGTAGCTTCAGAACATTGAAGAGCTCAATTGTCCATTCCAGGACAAGCGGTTTCCCCAGAGGAACTGGTTTCCGTGTATTACACATGCCACTGATCCAAGGACAGCCGCTGACTTCCTCAGAATCAGAATTAATTACCCGCTTTGCACTGGAAGCGAGGTTGAGAGTGGAGATCTTTAGAAGTCTGGTCTTTCTTCCCAAACTGCCCCATGGACTTGCAGATGGTTTCGGTGAGTGGCTCTTTCCCGTGGAGAGTAATCTCACCGGGGACTCTGGCACAGCGCTAGGCTGCACCAATACAGTCTCCATTCGCAGACGTTTCAAAACAGCCATGGGGGAGGTTGGTGACTTAACATAAATTAGACCACCAGGGAACGTGGAGATCTTGCTCTGAAGAAGAGTAATATTGAGAGAGAAAATGCGGACATGAGGAAAGCTTCGGATCCGTTCTATGTGGACAGGCTGTTATAAGGAAGGTCGATAGGGTTCGAATTCCCATGGGATAATGGTGTCTGTTAAGAAAATAAATGTAAATGGGTCAATGATGTATATATTTTTAGTTTAATATCACATGCCAGTTACTCTTTGTATTCATATTGTTTTGAATATTTTTCAAAGATTTCAATTTAATGACTTAATGAAAATGTGTTTAACCTGGCAGTAAAAAAGTCATATATTTTACTTACAACTTGATTACATGTTAGTCTATACATTTTTTTAATTTAAACATTTTTTAAAGGTAAATAATTTTCAATTTATAAATATAAGCAGCTTTTTGATTTTTCGAATGGGAGTCGCACCGCATCAATTTTTACAACCTAAACCTTTTCCCTGTAATATGGTCATTGTCACTGCAAAAATTACATTTTTTATGTATATTTGAATTTAAATATATTTGAATATATTTTGAATTTAAATTAAAACCCCAATTTGAATCAATCTCTTGTGCCTCTGCACTCCATATCAAGTACAAATATAATATCATATAAAATTATATATTAAATACACATGCTTATCCAGATATGCTTATTCAGAAGGATGATCAATATGCGTTTTTAATGTTTGGTGGTTAATAATTGATTGTAACTCTACAATTGAAAATGCATTTGTTACCTTAAGGAACCCCCTGACCCCTGAAAATAGGCATGTTGGTGTAACCTAATGAATTTAGGTTGATTCAATGCAATGCCAAGGTCACAGGTTCGAAGCCCAGGGAATGCAGATACTGATACAAATGTAAACCTTGTCTCTCAAATGCCAGTTTTAGCAGTCCATCAAAGTGCTTTGACATGATTTAATATCATTAGGTCACCCACACCTGGTTACACTGTACGATATTTCTATGCCAGCCATGAACAGATGCGATTCATCTGTCACCTAAAGACGGAATTAACGACGCTCTGTTTGTTATTTTGTTTGTTTGTTAATAGCTGGACCTCGGCCGTGTTTGCAGGGAGGCGCTGATGAAGAGTCGCTGACTCTGAAGAGGACACTTCAAGTGTGATTAACAGTGGAGGAACACGGAGAGCTGCTAATTAACCCTGCATTGTGCTCGGGCCAACAAAGAGACAAAAGAACAAAGTTCGAATTTGAATGCGGCAGATTATCACGATAACAAAAGACAAAGTAGTGGATTCGTGCTCTTGACGGGGAATTTTCACACTGATCGTCACAACATGGGATTGGATCAAAGACCGATGGAGTTACATTAGCGGGACAATGGGGCCTTGTTATTCGACAACAAGAGGATCCATCTGCATGTCACAAGGGCCCATTTTAGTCAACTATCAGCTTCCTCTGCTGTTGAATACAGTGTGGTAGATTTGAAATGTACAACGATGAAGCCCAGGGGCTGATGGATGTCTCTTTGCCGTTGACGGATCTCGTGTGTTACCACAGAGGTTTCAGTTGGTTTTGCTTCAGGACCCAGATGAAGTGGCGACCCAGTGTAACAAAAAGTTATAAATATCACTACAAACAGTATGCTAAATTATTAATATAACTTCAGTCTTTTTTTCGGTCACAAAAGATATTTTGAAAAAAAATGTCTTGCTGTATTTTTTGTCCATATAGTCATTGGAGTCCAGTGTTGTTTTGGACCCCATTGACTTTCATTGAATTGGAAAAAAAACACAGTGAAACATGGATCAACTGTCCCTTTAAGTGTGTTCAAAACAAAAATATTCTAATAAAATAATAACAAAATATTTTTAGATAAGAGTAGATGAGAGAGGTTTTTCGCTTTAGTTTTGATGCCAAAATATGAAAAAAAAAATGAAATAAATTTAAAGTACTGTACACATCCAATCTGAGGCCTGATTAAGACTTTGTTTCGTCGAAACATTGCAATATATTAGGGTCTAAGAGAGCAGTTTGGCTTTTTCCGTTTTCTTTAAAATATGGAGAAAAAAATGTTAAATTTGTATTTTTTTTTACATGAAAAGAGAATCATAATGTCAAAAAAATCTACGTTTACCAATCTTAAAAACACAATAACACCCAAACTTTTATTATAGTTGGTCTTATTCATGGTTTCAAAACATGACATGCAACCTTTCCACGTTAGCATTTTTATTTAGAATTGTTTCTTCGCAACTGTTCGCGCCTATCCATTTTAAAAAAACGTTTTACCACATTTAATTCTTTTTAGATGAGTTTAGAAGCAGATAGACTGTTCAATCCAACAGACCTTTCCAGCTAGCAATTACCAGTGTGTGTAATGAATCGCTGGGCTCCGATTGGTGCCGTGACCCGGTACAAAGAAAAGAGAAATACTAAGAGAGAAAAGGATACAGAGACCGCTGCTGTCAAGGCACACACCTCTCTCCTGTGGCTGTCTTTCTAACCACGGCACTCCTGAACCCAACCTCCTCCTCCTCCCTCCCTAATGCCACTAATCAGCATCATCACTTCACACCCCTGGACGTAGCCCTCAGCTCTCCCTGCACCTACGCTGCCCCGCCGGCCTTTGAAGTGGTGGCGCAGGGTGTGACTTACCACAGCAGAATCACAGATAAGATCTGTGGTGATAGATTAGCTTGTCGCAGCAGGGGAAATAGCAAGGATACTGAAAAATACACAGAGGCTGTTACTGTCCTAACATATTTAACGCCTTGCAGTGAAGACCCTTCAGCACCCAAACACCCAAGTGCCAAATCTGCTACATCCCATCTTTAAAAGGAGATGTTTATGTTTGCGGTTAAATGAGTTTTGACAAGAAAGAGAGAGAGAAAAAGAGAGAGAGAGAGAGAGAGAGGTTAAGCTTTTTATATTATATTACATTATATTATAATGTAAATCTATGTTAATAGTTTATAGACTGAAAAAATATAATTTGTATATAAATATAGTTGTATATATTATTATTATTATTATTAATAATACATATATTTTTAATTCCTAATTTTCATTCAAATAGGCCCATAATTAATCTGGTTATAGAAATCTAGGCCTGTGTAAGATATATTATTAATCAAACATATTTACCAATAATTCTGAAAGCTCTTTCCAATATGTAACATTCTGCAACCATTTAATGAATAATTAATGAATTAATTACCAAATATGACATATATATATATATATATATATATATATATATATATATATATATATATACAATCATGCCCATAACTTACAATATTAGTGTTATATATATTTAAAGTATATTATTGTCTTTTATAGGAGCTTTTAATGAAACAAATATGAAACACAAAATTCAGTAATAAAGAAATATATATTTATTTATTTAATATTTTGAACAATATAATATTGAAAAATATACTAAATTATCTAATCAACCAATCACATGGCAGTTGCTTGATTAACTTGCTAAATTAATGCATTTAGGGGTGTGGTCCTGATCAAGACAATCTCCTGAACTCCAAACTGAATGTCAGAATGAGAAAGAAAGGTGATTTAAGCAATTTTGAGCGTGGCATAGTTATTGGTGCCAGACGGGCCGGTCTGAGTATTTCACAATCTGCTCAGTAACTGGGATTTTCACGCACAACCCTTTCTAGGGTTTACAAAGTATGGTGTGAAAAGGGAAAAACATCCAGTATGCAGCAGTCATGTGTTTGGCGAAAATGTCTTGTTGATGCTAGAGGTCAGAGGAGAATGGGCCGACTGATTCAAGCTGATAGAAGAGCAACTTTGCCTGAAATAACCACTCGTTACAACCGAAGGTATGCAGAAAAGCATTTGTGAAGAAACATGCACAACCTTGAGGCGGATGGGCTACAACAGCAGAAGATCCCACTGGGTACCACTCATCTCCACTACAAATAGGAAAAAGAGGCTACAGTTTGCAAGAGCCCACCAATATTGGACAGTTGAAGACTGGAAAACTGTTGCCTGGTCTGAGGAGTCTCGATTTCTGTATAGACATTCAGATGGAAGAGTCTTTGGTGTGAACAGAATGAGAACATGGATCATCATGCCTTGTTACCACTGTGCAGGCTGGTGGTGGTGGTGGTGTAATGGTGTAGGGGATGTTTTCTTGGCACACTTTAGGCCCCTTATTGCTAATTGGGCATCGTTTAAATGCCACGGCCTACCTGAGCATTGTTTCTGACCATGTCCATCCCTTTATGGCCACCATGTACCCATCCTCTGATGGATACTTCCAGCAGGATAATGCACCATGTCACAAAGCTCGAATCATTTTAAATTGGTTTCTTGACAATGACGATGAGTTCACTGTACTGAAAATGGCCCCCACAGTCACCAGATCTCATATTTGGGATGGAACGGAAGCTTCTTGCCCTGGATGTGCATCCCACAAATCTCCATCAACTGCAAGATGCTATCCTATCAATATGGGCCAACATTTCTAAAGAATGCTTTAAGCTCCTTGTTGAATCAATGTCATGTAGAATTAAGGCAGTTCTGAAGGTGAAAGGAGATCAAACACAGTATTCAGTATGGTGTTTTCCTAATAATCCTTTAGGCGAGTGTACATCCTAAATTAAGACTGTATTCCACAATATAAAAACTCTGTCAAAACAGGTTGTATACCTAAATTCAGACCCATTTACACTTAAATTACCCTCAACGATGTCACTGCACAGACACGCTTGATTAACCTGGAGCCTCGCCCCAATTGTGCTCCAAAAACAAACAGTGCTGAACAACACTAAACGCCATTGCCAAACCTCATGCATTCTCCGAGCTTGTGTCAAAACCAAGATTTAGCATCAATGGGCTGTTGGCCGGAATCAGCCGAAGATGAGGGAGTAATATTTGTAGAAAGCGCTCTGGCTTCGGATTGGCGGCGTGGAATGCAGAGGCCCAGACTGACAGACCCGAAGCCTGAAGCGTGATGAATAGAAGGAGGAAAACTCACGCTGGGCTCTGTCTGAACCTGCACAGCCCTGCAGAGTCTGGAGGCTTCGGCGTGCCTTCACTCCGTAATGGAGGCTTTTTGTTAGATGTTCCAAGTGTCAGAACATATGTTAATTTATGGGTCTTCTTATTGAACATGGGAACAACAATCCTCAAAGCTCTCCCCAAAAAACATCTGGGGATTCAATATGGAGTCCTGCAGCCAACTCTTCTGCTAACATTCCAACATTTCACAGTAGATATAATTAAGATCACCATGAGGTCACACACTGTGATAAATGAGGTGCAATGCAGTGAATTCAAACAAATGTGCTTTTGAGACTGCTGTTCTGTTGACCTCTTGAACTGGTAAGACAGGACAGCCTCCGTTCAGGTGAAAGTAGAGACCTTTAAAAAACTAAGATCCCGGCTAATGGTTCCTGTTATCACCTTCCTGAGACAATACGCATCCTTATCTTGAATAACAATTCAGGAACTCTTTTACTGCCCCTGCTATGCTAAGTTACTGCATTGACACTAACAGGGAGGAAATGCGTTTAACATCTTAATAAGTGAAGAGACCAGGTGCACCTGAATTGAGAAAACTCAAGATAATATTTGTCAAGATTCTAAAAACTTGGCTAATAATGGTTTAGCAAGTGGAAAAACATTAGCTTAAGCAACATGAAACAAAAATATTTGACCACTGAATGCTGCCACTGACCAGTCAGAATATATATATATATATATATATATATATAAATATATTAAACGCAATATATATTAGGGCCGTCAAACGATTAATCGCGATTAATCGCATCCAAAATAAAAGTTTGTGTTTATATAATATATGTGGGTGCACTTTATTTTGTGTGTATATATATATGTATATATATATATATATATATACACACACACACACACACACACACACACACACATGCATGTATATTTAACAAAAAAATATTATTTAAATTTAAAATATTTATATTTACATATAATGTAAATTATATATATATATATATATATATATATATATATATATTTACATTTACAGTATACATATACAGTATATACATGAAAATATTTCTTAAATATATACAAGCATGTGCGTGCATTTATATATATAAAATAATTATACACAATGTGCCCACATATATTATGTAAACACAAATCTTTTATTTTGGATATGATTATTAACGATTAATCGTTTGACAGCCCTTATATATATATATATATATATAGATATATAGATATAGATATATATAGATATATATATATATATATATATACACACACAAAAATGTTATGTTAGATGTGATTAATTGTGATTAATCAATTAGACTGCACTAACATAATGTAGTATAATATAAACATTTAATTATTTATCCAAATAATTGTATTATTTATGTTTTTATGTATTGTTTATTCAAAATATTTTTTTATAAATAAACACTGAATATATAGACAGACCGATAGACAGACAGACATAGATATATAGACATAGATAGATAGACAGACAGACAGACAACCAATGTTTTGTTTCTAAGTTCTTTTGTATTATATTTCTTCGGTTGCATTATAAATATTTACTTTTCTTTCTAATTCTCTAGGAATCCAGGCCTGCCCCATATTCAGCTAAATATCCGCAGCAGAGTAGAACATGTGCAACGCCTCCCACAGACATAATTTGTTTCACAGTTACTGCCCAGCAGCATGAATCAGATGTTGACATTCTGATTTCATGCACACAAGGGTGTTCAACCCCAACACTGTCTCTGGTGTCCATCGTACCTGGAGACCAGCCTGACCCCCACTGGAGGGGTCCACTGAGTCTGGAGCTTGTGTTAGAATCAGTTTGCTCACATGTTCCCAAGATAAATGTGTGACAGTGACATAAGTCTGTTTTGATCAAAGGCAGGACTAAATTGTTTGTTCGTTCTTATATTCATTTAATAATTATGCAACTTTTTATTTATTATGCAACTGTATTTATTTATTTATATACACAACAGAGTTTTGTTATTTATGTTATTTATTTGTATGCAATTTTATTCATTAATTTCATCTAATGCTATTTATTTCTACAAAAAGTTCACACTATTAATTTATGGAATATATTATTTGTTTATTTATTCATTAGGTCGTTCATCTATTTTTATTTACTATTCGATTTTATTTATTTACACAACAGAATCTGCCTTATTCATTTATTTAGCCTATACAATATTTTTATTTTTGCAAATATGCAATATTATTGGTCTATTTATATCATGTAATTGTATTTATTATATTTATACAAAAGAGTTCACGTTTTATTTCTTTGTGCAATATTATTTATTTATTCTTTTAATCAAATGCCATTTATTTATTTATTGATTTACATAACAAATGTCACGTTTAATAATAATCTATTATTTATTTAATAGTTTATACATCCTTTCATTTGTGCCTCCTCAGGTCCACTACAACAATGGGTCAGGCATAGGAGCGCCTACCTCAGTTAGCACTTTTTGCTAAGCATGCACGGACTGCGTACATATATTTGTTTATTACAGTTGTTTTTAGTAAAAATCAACGTGTGGCTGCAAGTAGAAAGAAAAATAGCCATCAGCAAAGCATAAACACACATCCGTTCCTCCTTCAGCGATGCGGTTTGTCACATTTGCAGAGTAAACTGGATGCAACTTTTGCTTAGCGTCGATTAATTTTTACGCTTTTACAAACAGCAACTTGACAGCCCATAATATGAGTGGAAACACGAGGAGTGCGGAGCTGAAGCAAACTCTGGCCTCATTCTGTCAGCGTTACACACCTTCGGAGAAACTCAGGTAAAAACAAGCTATTGCAGGTGAGACTTAACGAAGAAAGTGTGTTTCTGCCACCAGTTTGTGTAAAGAAGTTCCAATAAGCCTTGGTTTGATTTACAATCTGTCAGTTTAACCCCTTGTGATATAAAATGATTGGTTTAACGAACTGTTTGGCGCTATCAATCTTGACACGACAACAACACCGTGTTTACTCGTTCCCTTTGCCGACTGTCCGAGTTCGAGTTCGCTTCTCGTCCTGCAAAACAAATGAAGTCATTCGAGTTCAGCAAAAAGCCAAGAATCAACCAAAGTTCTGTCAGACGGATTTGACTTATTGCTCGACAATAAACAACCGTCCACTGTCCATTTCATCTCTCCGCTGGAGGTTAAGTCGAGTTTATTACTGACGCCTCGGTCGGCTTGCATTAAGCAAATCATAAATTATGCATGCTAATTACCTTGGGCTCCCACTGTAATGAATTCTTTTAATTAAACCAGCACATTGTGGTTTTGCGTGGCTCGCTCTATATTTTATCCCCCCACCCCGCCTAGGATGACCTTCTTCTTCTAGGAGTGGATCATGTAGTGGATGGATCGTTTTGTCTTTGCTTACACAACAGAGTTCACGTTGGTGTTAATGAACAGAGAAAGCCCTCTATACGACAGGCTGACATCACAACAAGCTGCTTCTCAGCATATGATGTGGAAACGACATGCCTGACTGTTGATTTGAGGAGGACAGATAAACGTAAGGTGTTTGGAGATCATGTGACATGGACATGCGTGGAAAAAATTAGTGCAAGACAGAAAACTTCAAAATTTGTGTTTAATTTGAAAACGCGTTGGGAAACGTAAACTGTAGGCTATCTCAAATAAATAAATAAAAAATGACGGGTTGTTTCAACTCAGATTTGGGTCAAATATGGACAAACCCAACCGTTCGTTTTAAAAAAATGCATTTTTGGCTTTGTATATTTGACCCAAACAAGGTTTGATTGCCTACAACCCAGCATGTTTATTCTTAAAACCATAAAATTATACTATCTTATTGGCCATGACAGATAATAACTAAAAATGCTGGGTTGTTTCAACCCATGTTTGAGTCAAATATGGATAAACCAAAGTTACCGTTGGTCTATTTTTTTTATTAAATTGTTGGGTTTGTCCATATACTCTTTAAAAAATGCTGTGTTGTTTTAACCCAATTTTGGGTCAAATATGGACAAACCCAGCCATTGGGTTGCATTTTTAAGTTACGTTTTTAACTTTACGTTTTATTTTTAATTTTGTCCTTATTTGACCCAAAATTGGGTTAAAACAGCCCAGCATTTTTGGTGTAATGAGTTAATTGATACATTATGATTTGGAATTATATATCCGTAACTGAACTTGTTTAGCAGTGTTGGTTTTATGTTGTCTTTCAAAAAAAAAATCTAGTACATGTTATTAATAAAATAGGGACTACAGTAATAAGCGACTGGACCAAATTTGGGTTAAAAATTTACAGTTGAAAGTGAAAGTTGATGTTGGGTTAAAATTGTAAATTACATTTTCAACCCAACATGTGTGTTTGTCCATATTTTAACCAAATTTGGGTTCAAACAACCCAGCATCGTTTAGAGTGTGAAATAAAATGAGCTATTATTATTATTTTTTTAAAGTAAACAAAAAAAGTACAAAAGTACAAAACTTTTAAACATGTCTGTTGATTTATCCCTTGTATCTTCTTTAGATTAATGAATAAAAATGTCTTTGGACATTTCATTTTCTCCTCTGGAAAAAGTGTCTGATTATTTTTATATAAAGTTTTGTTTACAACTGTAAACCATGCCTATTTCCGTTTTTAAATAAAACGAATAAATACAATTTAAAAAAACTTTTTTAAGCATATTTTGCTCTGTAAAACATTTATATTTATGTTTCTATTTAGAACCTTTATATTCGCGGTTTAAGCAAAATTCTATTACTTCTTTTAAAAACTAAACTTTCACTTCTGTCATAGAGTAAACATCAATGCAACACAATGTCAAACTTCGAAAAAGGAAAGTAAAAAGAAAAAGGGAAGGGTGAAAAAAAACTTGCAGTGTTGTGCAAACAGTCTCTCAGGGGAGGGGTTGGATTTAAATTCCAAAGGGGTCTCAGAACTCGTTTCCTAGTCCCCCAGTCAGCTATGTGTTTGTGAGAAATCGGCCTTTTTGTCTTTCTGAAAAAAGACTAAATCTACATCGGTGGCCCAGTCTAAGTTTGCAATTCTTTGCAGTTTCTATTCAAGTGAATGAGGGTGAATGAAGTGGCCAGGGACCCTTTATTTGATCAGCTCAATTGCATAAAGTGACGGAATTTTAATGTATTTGCTTAATATCCCGGAGAAGGCTGTTGCTCTCTATGCGGGGACACAAACAATGCACCTGTTTCTCGCATTCTGACCGCGACACATCCTTTATCAATGGACCCCCCATTAAACCTGAGAGTAAAAAAGAGCGGGGGACATGTTGAAATCATAGGGTAAAAATCTCAGGCAAAATAAAACAATGAAATAATAAATAAATATGAAGTGCCATTTTAAGGTAGGCTCGATAAAAATAATGATTTTTGTTTTGTAAAAAAAAAATCACGATTTATCACAGCATTTTTTCTTTTGTCAAAAACAACTTAGATTATTAATGTGGTTTTTAACATAATATTTTGAGTTTCTGTTGATTAAATCAATCTCCATTGTATTAACTCGTTTTTATTTTTATTTATTTCAATGAACTCAAAATTGTAAGGCAACCATGCAGGTAACTTATTTTTTTAAGTTAGACCAACAATATATATTTTTGCAGTGCAATTGTAGGCTATTATATCCGAATCAAATTAAAATGCAAATCAAATTAAAACTGTTGTGTTTAAAAAAATTGTATGTAAACATTTAAAACAATAGTTATGTTGGTCCATATTTCGCCCAAACATTTGAAACAAGGCAGTATTTTTTTGTGAGCGCGCGTGTGTGTAAAAGTAGGCTAAATAGAATGGAAACAAAAAATACACCTTGTGGAATTCGCTAATTAAATTAAAGAATTTATGTATTATTTCTGTCATCCGCTCAGGTTTAAAACTGGACGTGCACAGTGAGTGTCTGTGCTGATGAATGAGTCCGCTTGTGTTTGCTGTGACTGCGGCACAGTAACTTCATGCATCCTAATCAAGAGCTTCTCATTCATTTATTTCAAGCCGTCGCTTGTGCTTTTCCTCGAAGAAAAGCAGCGCTCACCTGCCTGATACCATGAGCGAATTTATACCGAAAAAGATGTTCAAACAATATAATGTACAAATGTATATTATAATAGGCCTACATAAAAAGTAAAAAATAAATAAAAATAAAAATAGATTTAGCTACACAGCAAATAGCAGTGCTTTATCTTTAATTATAATATTTGTATTTCAGCGTTATTCTCTAATAATAATAATTATAATGGGAATTTTTTTTGTTTTCACACATGTGAAAGTGCATGATGGCTGTCTGTGAAGAAAGAGAAAATCATAAGCTAAATGCACAAACGAATACAAGAGCAATTATTTAAGTTTACACCATTTTAATGAAAAAATATTCTGATGACCAAGTTTATAATTTAATGCAGACGTTTTTGCACATCTTTTAAAAGCACGCATGCTTGAACAACACAAAGTCTTGGAAAAAGGCATGCTTTATATCTCAACAAAAAGTACAAATGTACGGCATTTTAATACACATGGTCACCACGGCTTTAAATTAAACGCTCACAAAAACATTTCCTGCAAAATAGAATGTAAAACATCTAAACTAAAAAGTGCATTTGACACAATTCAATATCACTTATTTGCAATTATTCACATATTTACTTCTTGTTGACCCTATGCTTTAAAACTATTTAAACTTTTTTTCTTCAAGTTTGCCATGATACTGTGTGTATGTGTGTTTTTTAGATCAAGTAGGATAGTATTTGGTTTGCAGGCTGAGACAAGTTTAGTCGTATAGGAAAGTTAGTTGCATGACTACACGAAGGTATAGTGAGCATTCAACTTACAATTTATTTCAGCGCGATAACAATTATAACCGGTAAAAAAAGACAAGCGCGTTTGCCTTGCGCGATTCAAACACGAAGCAGATCGCAGTGCTTGGAATTTGTCAGCAGTTCAAACCCTATTCGAATAAACACGTAAAATTCTGGATATTTAAAATGTAAAAACTCTCCATTTTACAATACGATATCCGTGTCGATCCATGTGATTGGACTCATCGAAAGCAACACTTAAAAATCTCGACACATATCACATAAATTAACATCACTGCAACATAGATAGCTCTTGCCTTGATTGTATAGCCAGTGTTTTTTTTTTCAAGGTCTGTTATTAAAATTCAACTTTGGAGTACAGGTGTCGACCGGCAAGAGCCCCTACGTTCGCGGGTGTCAGTGCACAGCGACCGACTGCAGCGTCGCGGGACCCGTCAGAGTCTCGCTCGGGGTGGCTGGGCTGCTTTGGCTGGTCGCTGTCTGCGGGGACGTCGGGCTCAGCGACTGGGGAGAGTTCGATAAGAAGGCGGGGATGTGGTGAGGCAACGCCGCCGGGGTGGGCTTGATCGGGACGGGAATCGCCGGTAAGGTCTGTCCGCCGTGGCACAGCGACTTGATGGGCACACCGTCAGGCACTGTAATCGCTGGTCATGGAGATGGGCGCAGCGCTGTCCATCATGCTAGTGCTGTACATATGGGGCCAGGCTGTGGTCAGCTGGTTGTGCAGAGGTACCCGGTGGAGAACGCCAGCCCTCCTGGCACTTTATACTCTCGGGCGATGATGTTCTCGATGGCGAACGGGTGCTTGAACGTGGACGGCTGGGACACTCCCAGGTTGTAGCTGGACATCTGGGGGAGGTGGTTTCCAGGGCGCTGAGCCGGATCTTGGCGTGCTGCTGGAGGTAGTGGGCAGCGTCCGAGGGCTTGCTGGGTGCCAGGTGCTCTGATGTCATCACCTTGAAACGTTTGCGGCGTCGCAGGAAACTCCCGTTCTCGAACATGTCGCCGCAGCTGGGTGGAGCGCCCAGAAGCTGCCCTTCCCGGGCTGGTCCGGGCGTCGGGGATTTTAATGAAGCAGTCGTTGAACGAGAGGTTGTGGCGCAGGGAGTTCTGCCAGCGCTGGGTGTTTTCCCGGTAATAAGGAAAGCGGTCCATGATAAACTTGTAGATCTCGCTGAGAGGAAGCATCTTCTCCGGACAACTCTGGATGGCCATAGCGGTGAGGGAAATGTAAGAGTACGGCGGCTTCTGGTCGCTGTAAGTGTTTCTCCCGGGATCCAGGCATCCTGTCCAAAATTCTGCGTTGGAATTCAGCTGGATGTCTTGTCCTCAGTTGTGTTCTCTTCTGTCTGAGAGAGCCGAGACTCGTCCTGCAAGTTCACTTCCTTGGAGCCGTGAGCTCAAGAAACAACAAGAAGTTAGGTTTCCCTGCTTCCAGGCCAGCTCGAATGGACCAGATCCCTCTCTCGCGTTCTCTCTTCCTTCTTTCTTGATAAGACTAAGAGCTAAGTGGCTGCCTCCATGTCCTTCCTCTGAACCATCTGATAGTTTTATGTGGCGACATGGGCAGAAAAGACCCCTGTAGAGGCGCTTCATTAATGTGCCACTTCTTTGCTATCACATGACAATCGCCTTGGGAGGAGGGGGGCTGGGAGAAGGCATAATCTTGGTTTCATTTACACCTATTTACATGGACACCTTGGGCCAATAGAAATCATTTCCATTTGAAGACAGAGCAAAGGGGTGAAAAGGCTCGGCAACCGGAATTGAACTGCGATGGCACCCGGTAACAGTGTGTGAAGGTATGTGTGTGAACCTTTCTGCGCGCTTCGTAGGGTGCTCTGGTCTACAATTCACACGTACAAATGGAGCTACTGAGCAATGGGATGTTTGACATGGAAATTGGCTGGAACTTGCATGCAGTTTGCATTGTATCGTCACAGTTACTTTTTGCTTGTCTTGCTGTCATGACACAGTTCGTATGACTTTTGCCTGTTTTGTTATGCCTCCTTAGAGCGAAAATGTCAATTGCATCCCAACGTAAACATGTGGAGGGCAAATTACACCGTGTAGCGACACATTTGTTTTGTTTTTTTTTCCAGCCGTTTCCACATGACTAACCAGAGCGCCTCGTTATTATAATGAGCCAAGGGAGTCATACATGTGTCATTTAGCCCATAAGCATATGTTTATTAGCATCTAGAAAATGTTCCACGGATGTTCTTTTACTACAGTCAGGCGATAGCGCTATATGTTTTATTAAATCACGATAAAGGTTAACTAAAAAAATAAACGTAAGTTGCTGCCTTAATTTTTTTAATGAAAGTTTCAATTTATGCGCGGATTATTTTATTTCACGAACCGCTTTGCTTATTTAACGAGTTTGGTAGAAATGTAACAAATAAAATGTTGTGATGAAAACACATTCGCGGTGCGATTTAATAACAATGCGTGCTGCTAAATAATTACACATAGTTCATTAGGATTACACGGTGCTTACTTACTTATGCAAATACACATTAACACTGTAGTGTAAAGTGTGAACAAATCACCACTTTTTGCCAATGATTAGCTAATATTCTCTTAATTTTAAAGATGTAGCCAGATCTCATTATTGCGGGTTTAAATGCGCAAGCACATCCGGCAATATTAACAGCAATACTTAGAAACCTCTTCACAAAGCCGACAACGAGAAAATATAAAAATACACGACCATGTGCAGATTAAGGCTTCCAACACATATTCATATAATATAATTCACAATAACAGTCAATGTATTTTTATTTAAATAATAAAAGCGTGATATTTTTTTCCTAAAGCAACACAAGTGACGTGACCTATAGAGGTTACATAAGCAAATGTGCAAACACATTAAAAAAAAACCTTCTTGAAATGAAACTTCATTAATGCCAGGCGGGCTTTTTGTGCTCATGTAAAGCAAACTGAAAAGTACTTCAGATATGCAAATGAAGCCTTCAGAGTGGCCTTGTGAAAACTGTATAAAATATCCATAAGTCAATTATATGAATGTGAAAACCAAATGGAAGCCTATTTTGAGCAATGGCCATTCAAGCTTTTTTTCAGAGCTCACCAAGGGCCACCTTTCCGCTTGGCGAGTTTGCAATGCGATGGACCACACACGAGCTTGCGGATTTGCTCATAATTTATGCAAATTTTCCACCATAAATCCACCAATGAGACCCCTGACTGCTCTGACGGATCGCGAATAGAATCAACCATACAAGTGATTAGAAGCAATACGCATTGTTTATATTTGATGCCTGTTTGGAAGATGCAGGAGGGAAGAGGTCTATCTAAACTCGAAAGAGAGAGAGAGAAAGGCTTTTACCAGGCAGCTAATATTTACTAAACAGGAGGAAAGTACCAAGCAAAGCGTTATAGTTTCCTTGGTTGCCACACAATCACTGTTCTCAAAACCACTTTCTTTCCAAGCTCAGGAAGTCATGCAGCTTCTCGCTACGCCGTGAAGTACTTCTTCTTTTAACTTGTCATTCCTCTGCTTGTGTATTGACAGAAAAGGGCCAAAGGAGTCCAATTTTCCAGGCTTCTTTCACATGAAGTTTTCCGATGCTGTCTTTGGGAAGCAACGTCGAGGTTGTGTGACAGAGCAAGTATTCTTCAATGAATCTGCCATTCTGATGGTATCCGACACCTTCAGCGAGAGAGAGAGGGAGAGAGTTTGTGTTTTCGTGTGTACACCGCTCATAAAAAACACTCTATTCCTCTGCCCAAATGTTTACCTAGACAAGAAACAATAGAAAAACAACTATGTGACTTTCTAGTGTTCATGGGAAGAAAGTAGGCACTCGAAAGGCATACAAATAACAAATGCACCCAGAAAAAAAATCACACTTCACATTACCTTTTTTTAAATAGCTATTTTCTGAATAATGTAAATGGACAACCATTATGCATAGCAGGGGACTTTTGCATGTTAAACTTTTATACTCACGAATTTGTCACGAATATAACTCTACAACGCATCGCTACATTGATACACTTTACTGCACCACACCATTATAAAACATGGACATTTATTATTTTTGGTGATAATTACTGGTCTCTCAAAATAATTACAATAATGCCATTTATCATTCTATGTTAATTAAAAATTAAAATACTGGTTACACTATTTTAAGGTGACGTTATATTGAAATACAGTATGTTGGCTACTTCACTGTAAAAAAGTTAATAATTTAGTTTTTTCTTTTTTCAAATCAACTTAGAAAATTAATTTGTTTAATTTGGTTTAAAACCAGGTTTTTACCTTTTTAGGTTTAACTAACACCTTTTTTTTACAGTGGAGTTACGGTTAGGGTTTGGTCTATATAGGGTTATAGTTACTTGTCAATATTTATGCATAATTTAGCCTACTGTTATTATAGTAGGCATAAGTACATATAACTTAACATTTCGTCACCTTAAAAAAGTTACTTTCCAAGTGAAACATGTTGAACTGACATTAAAATATGAATACATTCAAATTATAGGCCCATGTAAACATCTTAACCCATGTCACCGCGTGTGCTGGTCATTTTCTTACAAACTATCCTACTTTCGAATCGCTCATCTTGGGTCTAAAAAAGCGTTCCCAGATCTTTAATTACACGTGTACCGTGTAAAATGTATCAGTAGGCCTAATATTACTGCAAATGAGCCCATTCGCCCGCGCGCTCCTCCGCTGATCCTACAGACACGCAGGCAAATGTTTTCACAGTTAATCACGCGCACAATGGCACAGTATTAACCTGCGATGAGAGACCACCCAACACCCAACTTTTTTCTCTCTATTTCCATTTTTGCGGGATAAAGTTTCCGGCAGCTGTCATGGAAATCAGCTTTGTCCTTAACATAACGGTTAACCAATGTGACGAGGACGAGCAGCGCGTATTTGTTCGTTGAAGATTTGCTGCTTTTTCTTCCCTCCAGCCCCGCGCGCTACGGATAGTGCACTGCAAATGCCACCGCGATTCCTGAATGGCTCGAGTCTCTGCAGCAGTAGATCAACTGTATAATGTGCGAGTGAGTTTGGTCATTTGTACAAGCTGAACAAAGGTTGGTCTAAGCCAAATTGCATTGCACTTGTGAACCGGGGGCTCTAGTCTCAAGTATCTTTTACAGCTGGAGGGACCGAGAACAATTTTGTGTGCGTCTGAAAAAGGCAGAAAAACAAAGGCACTTTCTGAAGCATCTTAAAGTAGAGTAGTGAGGCGTGACATTCCCAGGGCGATGCGACACAAAGGCTGAGGTCACGCGGATGAAAAAGAGAATCAAACAGCCACTTTCACACGTCTGCCCTCCGCCACACAATAGGAAACAAATGTTGTTAAAAGAGGATCGATGCCATTCATTGTAAGGCAGCGAATGAATAGCAAAACAATATTGTCAAACTGAATCAACTTTGGGATATGCTGCCACCCAGGGAAAAAAGGAGGGACAGGGGGATAAATACTCGCTCTGCCTTTTTACATCCATGCAAGGAGCGGTCAATAGATGGAGGGGAAAATTTCCCCCATTAAAAAAAGAAAAAAAAAAAAATCTTTCTCTCCATCTCTCTCTCTCGATATAGCCTATATAACCAATATTTAAATGGCAAGCGAGATAACCATCAAAAAAGCAAACAAACATAACACACAGTTAAAAATTGCTTAAATTATTTTGATGAGTTAACGCAAAATAAAAGCATATGCTGTCATAACTTATTGATCATATACTTTTTTTTACAGTTTTATCCTATATAGTCTGTCGCGCGCGCGCGCGTGTAGTGCTATACAATGTCAATAAGTGTTTTTCTTCGGGTTACTCCATTCCTTACGTTTTGATAAAACTTTAAATCATACCAAACTACTCATGCCAACATTAATTTTCTAAAGAAATTTAGTCCTTTACTTTGAAAGCACCACAAAACATATCAAAATGACCTTTAATCATTGGACAATTGAAAATGCGCGTCATTTTGATTCATGGATAGCAGCATACAAATAATGACAATGTCGTCTCATATATAATCATATAAATTATCCAAAATATACAGCTGGCATTTAATAAATAATATACAAGATTATTATTATTATTATTATTATGTGCTGGTCGCTCTGTCTCAGTTGTGCATGTCGAGCAGAACCAGCTGAGCTCTCCATCAACTCAATGTCTTGCTATTTCATCGCATTATTAGCCTCATCTTTCTGCAGGCAATGTAGATTTATGAAAGAACTAATGAATAAACAAATTTCAATGGCTGGCGGTGTAATTGACATTGTAAATGCAAACATTTGTATAAACATGTCATCAAAATGACTATTTCGAGACACTGTGCCAACAACAATGCATTATAATTCATAACAATAAACCATTTTAAGCAAGTTTGTTTTAGTCGTAATGTAATGTGTGTGTTTATCGTGCAGAAACACGTGATCAGGTTTACAGTTGCAGGAGGTCACCTGTCGGTCGGACCTTTCCATCTGACTCATCCTATAGCCTACCTTTCAGAGTCCGACCAGCATTGTTTTTAATGAAGTCTGCGGCGATTTGCTTCCCCTGAGATGTGTAACGGTGCAATTAAGAGCGTATTTGTGATGCGGCGTATGAATATTCAAGAGAATGTCAATTAATTAGCAGACAGAGGGCTCTCATTACGACGCTCAAAAGCCTTTAGTGGCGAGTCAAACTGTAGGGGAGGGGCTCGCGCGCCAATCCAGTTAAACGCTATTATCTCACACTGCCCTCATTTGCTTGATGGACTTTGTCTTAATTATGGGCTTATGGTTTGTTAGCTGGATCATCACATAGCCTATCTTAAAGGAACCGCGGTGCAATACGTGCATATCCTGCAGACAGAGCCCAGCTTTTGTGGCTTTAATATAAGGAATTAATTCATATAAATGCTCATGTTACGGTATAATTAGGCCTTACGTAGTTTGTGTAATTATTGTCGACATGCCTATAATTACACATTATGCTATGCTATATGTAGGATATAACATGTATACAGACCGGTCAAAACAAAAATGATTCAGACACCAGATATAATTTTGATAGATTGATGTTGATTATGTAAGTGAGGATATAGCATATAGCAAACTGTGACATATTATAGGCTACAATATATAAAAAATTGGGAACAAAAATTATTCAGATACTTTGACCTGACCATGTTTTGCTTAAGTAATTTTCTTTAATTGCTAATTCGACCTTTTTACACCACAGACTGAACAAAATTAAGCATTGCTTGCTTGGTACCCAGCAAACACAAAACGTTCCCCTAACGTTCCTGAATGGTCCCATGAATCGAGGTTATTTTTTGGGAACCAAACAAGAACGTTATAGGAACGTTCCATGTAGGTTATTTTTTGGTTCCATTTTTATAACGTAAGGAGAATGTTCCGGGAACGTTCCCTTAACCTTAAGGGAAAGTTCTTGGAACGTTCTGGAAACCAAAAACTAACGTTCCCAGAACCTAAATTTGTAATCGGTTATCCTAAATTGGTATTGTCTAATTGTCTACGTAAATTTAACAGCAGACAGTTATTCAACCTAATTCATTAGTGAGATCTAGTCTAGCACTCTTAATTTGATAACTCTATATTTTATTACCATTTTGTAAACTTACTAAACTGTGATAATGTGAAAAATGTTGAAGGTGTCGGAATACTGACTACTTCAAAAAACGCCCCCGTTTTTTTGAGAAGGGGGAATGGATTTTAACTCGCCATAAAAACACAATAATGTTATTCCTATTGTTATTTGCAGAATTTCCTCCGTTTCCCATAAAGGTTACAGCGATAAATACAAAGGTTAGCGCGCTAAACTGAGTCCCATATTAGTAGGCTATGCATGTAAAATTAATTAGCTGCTTCTCGGTGACATCAAAAAGAAGTACCTGAGGAGAACGACGCCTTCAGGGCATGCCGAACATATGCTGGGATTACAGTTAATGGACTAATTACATAAATTAGGGACTCATTATACAGCACATCAGGTGTGGAGGATGTCTCAATTGAGTGTAGTTGGGGACGTTGAGGGAATCAAAAGGGGTTTTTACTAAAAGGGCGGTCAAGACTCATTTGTCCAGGGCATTTTTTTCTTCTTCAAAAACAAAGTGGAAATATGCAAACAAAAGGGCTGCGTGTAAGCATGGATGGATGGATGGATGGATGGATGGATGGATGGATGGATGGATAGATAGAGAGGTAGTTCTTAATTTGGCCATCAGGTGGGGGCAAACATACAACTGAGACTGTTGAGTTTACTGAAAACTGAATTAATGTAAACCTTATTTCAGGTTTTATCCTTACAGATGATTTTCTTGGTAAATTTATTTGTTTACTTAAGGCTTCAAGGCTTTGTCTAAAATATAGGCTAAGGCTATATATACAAAAACAAGACTGAGCTGGTATTTATTTATTTATTTTTGGTGGATATTTGTATTTTATTATTATTAAATTATCAATGAAAAATAATTATTCTCACACTTTAGATTAGGGTCCGGTTCTCTCTATTAACTGAACTATTAATTACGTGTTTTTATATCACTCATTATTACTGCTTATTAATAAGGTGGTTGTTAATTTAGGTATAGGGAAGGATTATGGGATGCAGAATAAGATATTAATATGTGCTTTATAAATACTAATAAATACAATAAACTTGTTTATAGTGACAATTGGACCCTAAACTAAAGTGTTACCAAATTTATATATATATATATATATGTATATATATATATATATATATATATATATATATATATATATATATATATATATATATATATATATATATGCAGAAAAAATACATATGTATAATGTGTGTGTATATATATATACAAAATGCATATGTACAAAATAATATATATATATATATATATATATATATATATATATATATATTGTAAAACCCAGTTGAGTCTGAAATTAAATCAAATAAAATTTTGTTATTTAATTATATGACCATTGTTATTTTTCCAACGAAAATAGCGCGATTAGACAGTATTATTGGTTAGCGTGTGACACCAGTATCATTTGCACAGCAGCATCATCATACTCATTTTTACAGCAGGATGTTTTCAGCACCACGGAGAGCTCCCACAATTAGTCTATCGTTTCTTCAAACTGCTCAGAATGCCACAGATGAATATTAGATCATTATGGCTGTATAGAGGGATTAGAATATGAGGAAGGAAATCGACTTTAAAACTAAAGGATCGAGACTTTACCTCATCCACCTGTGTCTGACAGACATCTGGCACACAACTGTGACATTTGTTATACAGACTGACACACAGCTGGCTACGGCTGCAAAAGGAACGACACCTGTCTATCTCCCTGTGTATTTGCGGGCACGTGTGTGTGTGTGTGTGTGTGAGGGGAAACGTGTGCATGTGGAGGGTCTCAGCTCTCCCCAGTTCATTGGGTCCATATGGAGAAGAACAGCAGGAGTGATGAGCGCTCTACCTGGGGCCTGTGTTTGTGCTACTGAGTGTGACCAGGAATGTGTGTGTGTGTGTGTGGACAAACCACAGCATAATTCATGAATGCCACAGGGACACTGTGTACCGGTTTGTTATTGGAAATTGTACCTTCCAAACTGTTCAACAGCTCAAGCTCAGCTTGTTTAGTAATGGTGGACAGCGTCAGGAAAGGCATCCAGGGATTCATTTAATTTATTTATGCTACTTTAAAATTAATTAACAGACAAACTCTTTGTAAAGTCAGACTTCCCTCCTTACTTTGCATATTCCTCATTACAAAAGTTAAATGATCATGTATTTTGTTATATTCTGCCCTCCTGGTTCATGCACATCATCATACAATTGTATTTTTTTATTTTAGGTTTGGGAAATTACATATGTATAATTCTAAATATATATATATATATATATATATATATATATATATATATATGTATATATATATATATATATATATATATATATATATATATATATATATATATATATATATATATATATATATTCATTTCAGTTTTGTAACTATTAGAGTTGAGTATGCGTTGATATAGTTAACTATAGTAAAAGTGATTTGTCATGAATCAATATGTCTGGTCGAATGCAATAAACTAAAGCTCAGGAGTGGCCCTTGAGTGCACTTAACCTTTGACCCCTGATATCTTCTCAAATATGTTAGATCAAATGAAATATCAAAATCTTTAATAATGTTGTCCAGCCTTCATTGTTTCCTGTTTCTCTTCTGCTCAGAATAAAAAGTGATTTTAGTGGTTCAATTTATTTGACTCATTTTGAACACACTTCCATAGTAGGTACTATGGTAGTGAATGGGGATTGATTGAGATCTGTTTGATTAAAACATTCTTCCAAATATCTTCTTTTGTGTTCAGCAGAACAAATAAACACATAGAGGTTTGGAACAACTTGAGGGTGACTAAATGAAAGAATTTTCATTTTTGGGCGAACTATCCCTTTAAGTAAACTGCCGCCAGTAACTATTGCTCGTGCTCAAACTCGTGCACACGCACGGCACAGGAGACGTGATTCAAATTCAAGGCCCTGATGTTCTCTCATGGTAAGTTATTTTCCTGTTCTTTGTTTAGAAGTAAAAAGAGTTTTTATCAATATGCTAACTAACATCCTGATGCTACACACTCGCGTTTAGATGGATATGCAAATGTTTAGGGCGCTTTCCTGTCAGTGACGGTTAAGAAAGCAGCTGATCTTAGCGATGTTAATATGTTCGACTGATGAGGTCATTCAAATGATTAAAAAAATGACGCTGTTATGATAATTTGATTATAAAGCAGCCTATATTTGAGAGTTTAGGAGTAAATCTTGCTGAACAGCTGTTTAAAACATGTTCAAATTCACAAGTAAACACCATTGTTGTGTATTTTCTGTGCAGTGAACCGAAGACAGTCTCAAAAACGCAGTTTGAAATCGCTGGTGTTTCTGGCTTCACAAACCACCTGGCAACCAATCACGGCAATGAATGGATCTCTGGGTGAGTGGAAGGCGGGGCTAATTACCATATTCATAAAACCATTTATACTAAAGTAAGGGTTACATTCAAGCTATTTTAAGGCATGAAAAATATTTTTCTTGAAAAAAAAAAACGCTTAAATCTGTAATTTTGGTGATCAAAGATGACATTCATACATTTTAATTTTAAGGGATACAATTATTGACTACCATGGGATTTTAAATATAGCCCCAAAAGGTGCACATTAGCAACATTTAAGCAAAAAAATCTGCTATGGCTATAATGTAAAGAAGAATGAAGTACAGTTCACACAGAAGTCACTTCCAATTTAACCAAGCAGTTAAAGTGGCGTCTTTGCACAACCAACTAAAACAAAAGCAAAATCTGCATTGGGATGTCCTTCGACCTTACACGAAATTCATAATCGCACTGATTCCTATTAAAATTTGTCCTATTAAAGTTTGATAGTAAAGTAACTTGATGAATCAACAGAATCTATCAATAGCTGCAATAACCCAAAAAAACTCAATTTACAAGTTAATGTTAATGACATACGTCCATGACCCTCCCTCATCAGTAAACTATTCGACCTCACACACCTCCTTAATATCTCTTACGGGGCACTCTGGTAAACAGCATGGCGTCATCAGATGAGCTCTGCTTTTAATATGATCAGGAGAGGCTGGGTGTCTCCGTGCGGCCCACATGCGAGTAGAGACCTTGGTAATGAGCGGGAGGCACTTAGCCAACTGGGACCAGGCGAGGGGGCATTCCATCTATCTTTCATCTCACGCGTCTGGGGACGTCTCCGGTCTCCCCGGACACCACTAAAACCGCTAAAGATCACAGTCGCATGCCACGCACCCCAGCTTAAATTAGTGTTTACTGCACTGATAAACAAAAACACCTTTTATATATCAGGACAATGTGAAAAGTATCCTAAGGGCAGGTAATGGGATAATGAGGAGCATAGGCCTATACATATTTTTTTCAGATACAAAAAAGTGTTTTTACAAGAAACAAACCGGGTCCGGTCATCGTAGGGGAATGGATCGTAGACTATCCAGATCTTTAGACATTCGCTATACATGCACCCAAATAATTTGCTATTTGCTAATTTTGTTGGCCTGAAATAATCCTTGAATCTTGACTCTTTTTTTTCAATTTTCAATGCAAAGATATGCATATGTTTACATACGTTTAACATAGTATGGACATGCTTATATTTACAGTACGTATCTGTCTTAAAGAGATAGTTCACCTAAAAATCATTTACTTACAAAGTGTCTGTGACATCACCCATAGACTTTCTGAAGACAGTTTTCAGGGCGTTTATGGGGGTGTGGTCGGCGCCATATTGGAAAATCTTGAGAAATACAATATACAGTTGTTCAGAAAGGATACAGAGGTGGTATGATGTGTTGTCAGATCATGGCAGAGACGTCAAATTCCATCTCGGCGCAGCCCGTTATCAGCTGTCAATCAAAGTTCACCGCCCTTATTTATTTGTCATACATTTTATATCTAAATATGACCGAAACTAACGAGTTATCAAACAAATCGAACCTATGTGAAAACTGACTTTTTAACATGGGATCTATGGATATTTGCTCGCTTTTGGGACCTCCCTCTAGTGGATTTTAGATGTAGTGCAGTTTTTCGCTAGCCTGGATGCCAGCCCGAACTCCGCCCACAACATTTTTTGGTCGGGAAGTTCGGTCTGGACTCGATCCATTGAGGAGTAATTATGATCAGGCAAAAAATGATCGGGCCAATCAGATTGCCAGGGCGGGCTTTATATGATGATGGACAGATGATCTGCAGGGACGTAATCATCACGTTATCAAAGAGCGCTAACTGGTCTCCCTCAGAGATGACTGCAGCTGGAGAATTGAGATGTATAGATTCCGCTGTCGCGTCTGTTTTTAAAATTAATCGACAGCGCATTAATTTTAATACACAAACAGAGAACTGCAATCAAGGCATTTATCGATGCCTTGATTGCAGAGATATTTTTGCCCTCCTTCCCACATGATTCGGCAAAAGTGTAACTTATCAGCTGGCTCTGATGGTTGCTAAGAAGATGGGACGTAATGAAAAGCCTGTGGTCGTTGTGGTTTCTCCTTTAGTCGCACTCATGGAGGAGTAAGTAAAAGAAGCAACACTCGTTATTTAACTTCTAAAATAAGTAAAGTTAGGCTACGTTCTGTAGTTGACAACTTTATGTAAAGTAGCTGACTTACTGCCTTGCTCTGATTGGTTGTAGATTTACCGACTATCCAATTGAGTGCAGAGTTGTTGTTTTTCCTGGTTCGGTTAAGACATGCCTCATAATCAAAGCCAAACGGAGGAGTTTCAGACTCATCTTCCGACAGGAATATGAGTATGACGAAGTCAAGCTAGTTTTTCGCACTTTGGTATGCTCCATTTTTTTTAGATTAAGAATTTTGCCGCTTGGTTCTACCATATCGTCTTTCAATAGAAGTAAGAAACTCATACAGGATTGGAACAACTCAACAGTGAGTGGATGATGACAGAATTTTAATTTTTGGGTGAACATTTCCTTTAAGGGCCATTCACTCTAAGGAAGATAACTATAACAACTATGGTAACTATAAAGTTGTATTAATAATTTTAATTCCACACCACAACTATAACAATAACAACACAGAGGAATAATATTATTGGAATCACTTTCAGAACGATTTTTTTCCAGCTGATGAATGCAACAACAACAACAAAAAACATTGACAGCCAATCAGAATCCAGTTCGGCTTTAAAGAGCGTGAGCATTTTAATTGGCAGAGGACACAACTATAGCATGTTTATAATAAACAGAACATTGGTGGGAATGCTAATATTGTTATAGTTATCATTCTTGGTGTGAATGGGAGTTTATTAATGGAATGTTTACTAAATATAGGCTAAAAACATATGCTACATTTTTAGTTTTGTCGTCAAGGCAAAAAAATAGTTTAACAAACATTTTGTTTGGAATACATGTAATGCACATGTAAATGAATACGTGAATCAGATTGCAAGGTTCACATAAACAGAACTTTTAAAATCTGAAATGGAATAGGGTTCATTTCATGAATGTGCCTACAAAACATTCAAATGGAAATGTCTTTCGCGCACCATTTTTCTCTTTCATTAGCATTGTGCTAATGAGGTTAGCCACTTAACACACAATAGGCATTAATATTTAAGATGCGGCGCGCCTCCGCTCGCTAACTCATGTTAGACCACCCTCTGTTGTCCCTGCCCACCCCGTGTCTTTGTTTATGGCTGAGTATCATTTTAAGCAGTTAGGGCCTGTCACAGACATCCAAATACTTTAATTGGGCCTGATTTTACGCCGGCCCGAATTAACAGCGTCTCCGTTGTCGAGCACAAACAAGGGACCCCGGTAAATCACGCCGCTGTTAATAGGGCCAGGCAAACAGTCAACTGAGCTTGGTGGATTTGTCCCGATCTCCTCTGGAGTTGACCAGCCCTGTGTGCCTCCTGCTGCAAGGTAATATGCATGACACATTTCCAGGCACTAATTCATTTGTTTAATAATAAGATGAGCTAACCTGTGCCGAAAACAGTGTGGGATTGAAGGAAGCCGGAATGCTACTATTAATCCATGGCTAATCAAAGGGCAGGAGTTGGCGCCTAACGCGGGGCTCCGCTGTACCGGAATATTTGGCTTCCTGCTAAAGAATGCTAATGGCGAACGCATGTACGGCGCCGTCTTCGCTTGTTTAATCTTGCCTAACGATATGAAGGAGCCCCTTGACTGGCGCAAGAAAAGTCATCTAATGCATTTATAATGTTTGGAGGTACTGCTGCATTGTTTCTCAAAGAAAACTGTTGATCAAGAGCTCTCCATCAATTATTGAAACCGAGAAGTGCTAATCAAGAGCAGGGGGATTATGGGAAAATGGGACAACGGGTGGCCACTACATTAGGGTGGAAGAAAACGTCTTGCAAACAAGTTTTACACTGTGGACATTTTGAAGGACACAAAATACAGATAAAGCAATGGCAAACGCTCTCATGTAGGCCCATATGTTCCAACAGTCTGAGAGCTGTGTGATTAAGACATCAGACTGAGCACATGTGTGCGATAAATAATACAGGAGATGCTTCATCTGAACTGAGAGTGTCCAGGGAGAGTAGCCCTGCAGTAAAACTATAAGACCAATAGGAAAAAGTCAGTCCCTAGGCAAATCATATAAGCTTCATTCTGAATAGCCAAATGTTTTGCCATCACTTCACACAAACATTATTACACTCACACTGAAGTCTATTGCTCATGATAGAAAAAAAATACCTTAGTATATATACTTATACCTTAATATACTGTATACATATACATACCTTAAGCATATGTACCTTAATATATATGAACTATTATGAAATGAGTAATTATTATAAATGTTTTATTATTATACAATCATTTATGATATAAAATACAGAAACTATCCGACCAATGAGATTGGTGCTTTTGCTCACATGTTTGGAGCTTCTGAAGTTACAGTAAAACACAACTTGAGGGGCTCTCAAGCACAAAACGGTCTTGCCGAGCACATATGCAGACGGCGAAGAGAGAAGATACGCCAAGTAGCATCGCCAAGGCAAGATGAATGTAGAGCTGCTGTTCTCATTGGTGTTCGAACATAAAGTACTACAGTATATGTCAGGGGAATGAATTTGCATGTTCCCTCGGCTCATTGTCAGCGAACATGTCTTGGGTGTGAACACAAAAGACGCGTTGAAAAACGCTGATGAATAACGCGTGCTGACATTCGTCCCGGTGTGTACGGGCCTGAACCGTGGTTTTCAGGTACAGAAATTGAATAAAGTAATAAAATGTAAAGCAACATTATTAAAGTTACGAAAGTTATTTACTGTTGAGCCGCAAGTGATATTTTTTTTTCTTTTGTTGTCCGATTAACAATCAAAAACACACGCCAGCAGGAATATTTCACCTCTGTCACTTTAAGACTCGGATCAAATATAGTGTTACACGTGTTTTAATCTAAACTGTTTACATTCACGTAAGACATAACCGTCTGTGTTTATAAGAATTACTTGGTAATACGGGCATTTTGACATCATTTTGTGTGAATTTTTCTCAGCGCAAGAAGACAAGAAAAAGAACTCAATTGCTATTCAAGTGCTGTTTGATAAACTTTAATGACTATGCTCTGCTGTACATCCATCATTAAAATCAGTAGCTAAGCTGCTGGCCCAAAATAGAAATAGAAAACCTGGGATAAACAAAAAAAATGAATAGGCCTAATAAATCTTATGAATGGTTAAACAGTTTAATCTTAAATCAATATATCTTATCCCCATAATTTATGTGGCGAAATGCTGTGTAATAAGTGGTATGACTGTAACATATCCCTTAAATGTCCGACTAGTTTTGAACTTGCCACATATAGAATATTTTATGTCTAATTATTTACTTATGTGGCAAGTATCCGCTTCGCGTCAGGGTCCAGATCACCCTGTCGGGTTTATTCTGCAAAACCAATTTTAGAACCTGCTGTTGTAAGTAATTTTTCCTCTCACTTAAACACTTAAACATACATGAATAGCTTTATAAGTACAAACCAGAAATGGACGCTATTTGAGGGGAATAGTTGTGTTATTCTGTAGAGAGGCTTTTTAATGCCTTGAGTCAGGGTTCTAGTAATAAAATAGTCGGGTCCCCCCTAGAATAGTCCCCTCAAATAGTCGGGTCTAATTGCATGCCGTGTAATGACATTCTCTGGAAGAGCTGTCTGGTAAGCCAGTGGCGAACAACTGGGAGTGCAAATCATCTAGATTCAGAGATTAGGAATTAATGGCACAAGTACAATTTGTCATGTTAAATCCATTTGGAACTCATGAAATGCATCACAAAAATATATGATTATTTCTATGAAGGAAAGTGTATTTTCCTTCATTTACTTTATGAAATGAAATTCAGTTCATTCAGTTCTGGAAAAATAAAAGCAGATTTGTTTCTGCTAAATGGAAAGGTAATGACTTTTTCCTCAATAGTAGTTTGAAATCTGCTTTAAAAATGTGATTTGACGATATAAAGAAACTTTTAAAATGCATCTCGTTCCTAAAAAACAGGTAGTCTCAAAAAAAAAAAAAATCTAATTTCGCAGACCCGTTCTGTGCGACTTCAGATCGGCCCACCTTCGTGATCCGGTTTTGATTGCCTTCTAATCATGTTCTAATTTTAAATGTGGACTTGTTATGCAAAAGAAATGGAGAAACTAATCACATTTACTCTGTGAGAGACGGTGAAGACGAGCGCCGGAGGAGCGTGTCGTACAGGGGTTATAAAGGAAAAACCACAGCGTGCACATCTGACAAATGTCAAGTACCACTGGATGGTTGGAATCAGCCATGCCTGCGTATGACTTCTGCACCGCTGTAGCTTTAAGGGTCTAACTCATATAGTTAGGGAGATATGCAATTCCCATATCTTGGCAAAAACCATTAGAAGCCCAAATAATTGACTTTCAAAAAACTGTTTCCTTAGCAACAGTGAGAAAAGAGAGCAAAAGATGGCGGTTTTGTAGTGGCGGCGTGAGGAAGCTTCTGGAAAGTTAATCTTTGTAATGGAGAATATGGTCCATCGTCCATCGTCACAAATGGATCACAAAATATTGTATTATTTTTGAAGTCCCCTTGTGGTGAAAAACAGGTTTTTGATGTTGTTTAGTTGTCTCTATGTGGTGTTTTTAATATGCTTTAAGACAAACCATGTGTACATTCATAAGTCAAGACCATTGCTGAGTATTTTCTCCTTAAAACTGCAGTGTTTTTGTCATTTCAATGAAATTCAATGGGTTCCAATGTTGTTTTGGATCCCACTGACTTTCACTGAATAGACAAAACACTGAGACTTGACTTTTTAGTTTGACATTTTGACATCATTTAAATATTTACATATTTGCATGCCCACATCATCTTTAGACAGTAACATTTTAACAAAGTAATTGTGAAAGTTAGATGATAACAGTTCACGCTTGGCAATTCAGTAAGTTGCTTTAATTTCTGGGTTAAATACAAAATGAAAAGGAGTCGATTTAGGAAATTAGCAGTTAATGGAGTGATTATTATGTTAGAACGGCTAAGTGTGCTAATCTGAATAATCACTTAGCACTAGATTCACGACTGTGTCCACGTAGGAACAGATGCACACCGCTGAACTAACTCAAGCATAAGCACAGATAAATGTCGATTCAAGCGTAACATTATGTAGCACTGACTGACTGATCTATTACAGCTGAAATGGGGCTGAAACAAGCAGATCTGCATTAGTTCAGCCTTTTCCGTCAAATCCAAATCAGTCGATTTTCAGCTGTACCTATTAAATCTGTCTGGTTACAAGGATTATGCTAGAGCTGAATGCCTTGGACTTGTAATATGACCTAAAGGGCAATTTCACCGCTGCATTGTGCACCATAAGTTATGGCTTTTAGTTGAACTTTGACACTAGTTTAATACTAATGGACCCCATATTCACTTAAATGCATGAAATAGTGTGAATTAATATAGAGATAACTCCAAATGTCATGACACCATAAAGCGTACCAGTGCTCTTTCAGGAAATATGAAATGCTCTTCAGAGGGAATGTTAATATTGTTAGTCGTAGATGTCACCGTCACCCTGACAATATTCTCAACCTCCTTAAAATATATAGTCAATATGCCCGCTTATGGTCTTCATTGGCTGCCCATGAACAATGCCTTCTTTGACCCTTGACCCTGTAGTTGTAGCTGAGGCCAAGAGTTTGGTTCATGTTGTTGACATGTTAAGAAGACAATGTTTTCTGCACTGTAAATGCAAATCCGGTAACGGTGAAACCTGACACCATTGTTGCAATTCATATCACTGTATATACAAGTGCTGAGGAGAGCTTTCAATGCTGAAATTTAGATATGGTAATGGGTGTTTCATTTCCTACATATGGTGTAAAGTGATACACCAATTACAACAGACTGGGCCATTTGACCAATCACAGCAGAGTGGACTAATCACACCAGACCAACTGGGCAATCTGACCAATTATAGCAGAGTAGACTAATCACAACAGGCTGGGCCATTTGACCAATCACAGCAGAGTGGACTTATCACACCAGACTGGGAACTATCTGACCAATCAGAGCAGAAGTAGACTAGTCACAACAGTCTAGGCCATCTGACCAATCAGAACAGAGTAAACCAATCACACCAGACTGGGCCATCTGACCAATCACAGCAGAGTAGACCAATCACAACAGACTTGGCCATCTGACCAATCAGAGCAGAGTAGACCAATCACACCAGACTGGGCCATCCGACCAATCAGAACAGAGTAGACCAATCACACCAGACTGGGCCATCTGACCAATCAGAACAGAGTAGACCAATCACACCAGACTGGGCCATCTGACCAATCAGAACAGAGTAGACCAATCGCACCAGACATGGGCCATCTGACCAATCAGAACAGAGTAGACCAATCACACCAGACTGGGCCATCTGACCAAGAAGCAGAGTAGACTAATCACACCAGACTGGGCTATCTGACCAATCACAGTAGACCAACCACAGGAGAGTAGACCAATCAAAACAGACTTGGCCATCTGACCAATTGGCTTTTGAAAATGAGGGGTTTAGAGAGACTGAATCCTTTATTGAACCGTTTCATACAACACCATTTGAGAAAAAAGTTAGGGTTAGGGTGAATTTTCATATTTAAAAATCTGAATTGGGGACGAGGATGAAGAATGAGCACCCGGTTAGCATAACATAATGCTAAAGGGTCCTGACATTCCCACCATGAGGATTATTTCACCACTTAAGTAATAATGCAAACATATTTTTTAAGCTGCATATGAGTATTCAAAACCATATTGAATAGCACCAATGAAACTAGGCCTCTCAAAATGCTAACAAAGAACGTTGTTCCAGTAGCAGTAAGTATTCCATTATCTCTCTTGTGGTCAATAGACGCGTGTTGGCAGTCAGGGGGCAAAGCGAATTTCAGCAGGTATCAGTCATCCTCTTTGTAGCAATTAGCCTAGCGCTATTACTACACACTGATATCTGCTGAGACAGGCACTAAAGCTGCGGCTGACACGAATCAGCTGATTAGCCAAGCTTAATTAGCCACGCTGCCTGTTAAATGGGGAAATCTGACTCTGCCTTTAAACCTCAATTGGGACCAAAGACTGCGGAGATGTGAAGACCGTTTCAGTGCCTTAATGATGCTAAAATGGACCGTTTCAGACCGCAGAGAGAAATCAAGAGTGGCCGTGCATCGCGGATAATAACCAACTGGAAAAGGTCAAAAACAACATACTGTATAGTAAAATAAGCCATTTAGAAATTTTGTCAGATAAATGCAGAGCAAACGCAAGAGGCTGAAAGGCTAATGCTAAATGCTAAAGGGAGCACGAAGGTTCGTACTTTAGCGCGAAAAGGTGCGATCTGAAGAGATATCGAAGCTAGCCTGCGAAATTGACAAACACGATATGCTGATAATGCTAATGCGTGCATCATCGTAACCCGGTTTGTTTATGTACTTAAAGCTTAGTAATGAATCTCAACAGGAGCTAAACCAACTCAGGTAAAACGGCTCAATAAACGAGGCCAATAAAAAAGCATTTCATCTGAGGTGTCAACATGATTAATCATGCACTAAAAAGGATCCGGGACCTTTGAGTAGACGCGGCGATAGCAAAGACGATTCTCACGCTCCGCATTAGCGGCTACAAGACAAGCAGTTAAGTGAGCCAGCCCATGCAACAGTATGAATATTTAATTAATAATTAGTCATGTAATTCCTCTTCAGGAATTATTATCCCTAGAACTGGTTTGTGAATTTAATTATTCGAAGCCTTTTTGTTTCCATGTCCCCCTCATTACTGTCAGGATTGATGTAACACAAACTTCATTAAAAATTAAACCGCGAAGTCTTAATTACAAGGCTACCCTGACTGAAGTTAGAATTAGCCAACTCAGTGATGTGCAAATGAGAGCATTATTTAAGAAACATGCTGGAAGTAGTTATGCTAATTTGGAGGGTTCACAGTAGCAGACCTTTTCACTTGCAGTTGCATATTCATTAAATACACTATGCAAATTTAATGTAGCAGTCTTAGTAATGCCTTGTTAATTTATTCAGATTTATTGAGTACGACTTGTAAAAAGTACCAATTTAATTACTCGATCTCCTTGGGAAAGGTAGTGGGATACTGGGAAACTGTGTAAATCAGGATTGCCGTGCTTTGAGAGAGAGAAGGGGTGGGCGAACGAAAGGACACTGTTTTTAATAACTGGGCTTGAGAGACGTATTTGATTTACTTAAGCCGCACGCAAAGAGAAAATCACTTAAGTCATCTTAATGGAGGGGAGAAACGGCCGGAGATGTTGTGCTTGTTTGACCGAATTAGAATAAGATGCTGAGTCCACAGCAGTTGGTGGGAATGAGGCCGCTGAGACCAGTAAAAAATAAATGGAGGAGCTGGAGAGCGATGCTTAAGACCCATCGGCTTTATACATGCTTTTCCTTACTTTTCGCACAACACGGCTCTATAACGTACCAAGACCAAACCGTGTTTATTTTTATTTCAGGTTCACATCTCTTTCTTTGATTTAGTTGGTTTTATGTTAATTAATATGATGGTTGAGTAGCTGCGGTGCTAATGGGGGAAAGTGAGATTCGAGTCTGACTCATATCATTAACTAAAAATCATTTTCATTAATTGATAAAGAGCTGAAATTATTTTTCAACGACACAACCTTGTTTCTGCAGCGAATTGTTTCCTATAACAACGTCAGACGTTCACGTACGTGTGTTTTGTGAGAAAGTCCCGAACCATCTCAACAGGACGGTCAGACTGAAAGGGATTTTAAGAAATGCAATTTGAATAGGAAATCAATGTAGCTTCCATGTGATGTTTGCCCATTCACACAATGCTAATCGAATTTCAAATCGACTTTTCTGATCAAATATTCCATGTTCACATTGCTATGATCAGACGCTCTCTTAAAGCTACACTGTGTAACTCTTTTTGTTTATTATTAGCTAAAACACTTAGTTCTTTCAAAAATATATATGTATATTTACTTTGTTCGAGTCATAAAGTATGCTCGTGAGTGTATAATATGCCATTGAAAATACATATGGGTAAGGGGTTCGATGTTGGTCTGCCATGTTGCCCCTCCATCTTGAAAGTACATTAGCCAAAGAGGGACATACCCGTTAATTCAAGCTTCGCCTTTTGCGTTTACGTTTGAGTTAACACTCATGGATGAGGTCGAACTGGAAGCCATGTTAATCTTGGACTACATTGGCCACCATAGGAGTTCAAACGTAATCGAAATTGAGAGGAACAGGAACTTCACTGGATGGTCATATACCTTTTCACCACTAGATGGGGGTAAAAATCACACAGTGTAGCTTTAAAGGGAGTTTTTGGTATGTTTAGCTTACCTCAAGGGCATCCAAGATGTAGGTGTCTTTGTTTCCACAGTAGTTTTAATTTTGATATTTTTAGGTCAAACACGTTCGTCTGTCAGTCATATAATGGAGGTCTATGGTCACCACCTCAAAGAGCATGCACAGAGAAGTACAAATTAAACATGATTTAATGACTGGTAAATGTAAGTACACATTGATGGCCTAAGACACAAAACGAGCGTTTTGTGTGAAAAAACGAACAGTATTTTACCTCGTTTTACCTATTGTAACCACAGCCATGTCCAAGTGATCTGAGAGCGCGAGTGCTTTGGTGCAAGCTGCCAAAAACCCCGGAAGTGATCTCTCGTGTGGTTGCGGAAAAATTAACCGTTGTCTGTCCATATATCGAAATCGTCTTCCATTGTGATTTCCTGTAACTAAATATGTCTGTGTAAACAATGAGTGACGTACACTCGTGAGAGATCAAGTGTATCAATGTGTACTTACATTTATTAGTCATTAAATCATCATTAATTTGGACTTCTCTGTGCATGCTCTTTGAGGTGGTGACCATAGACCTCCATTATATGACTGACAGATGAACGGTTTGACCTAAAAATATCAAAATTGAAAATACTGTGGAAACTAAGACACCTACATCTTGGATGTCCTTGAGGTAAGCTAAAACATATAAAAAATGTATTTCAAAGTGAACTATCCCTTTAACTGCTGTTTTCGCACAGCTGTTATCTTCCCTTAATGCCACCAGTGTCGCTTATGAGAAGGTTTTCTGAATTCTACATATTGCCCCTTTAATAAATGAATATTATGTTTAAGACCGTTGTTTTGTTGCTACCTTTTACCAATAACAATAGAGACACTGACAGTTTTAAATCTCAACTCAGTTTAAAATATGCGTCCTGAAACAAAACCAAAAACAACTAAAACCCAAAGTTATAAAAACTGTATGTAAAGCTACTAAAACTAAGTTTGCAGACAGTCAGAACTCAGGTACATATTTCTTTTTCCCTTGACATGTCTCATTGATTTCCCTTTCTGTACAAACATCCCTTGGGATACAACAAAAAAAGGCAAGTTAGTGAAGCTCACTATGACAGCTTTCAACTGCTTCATGAACTTGTTTTGTAGCTCAGGGGTTATATTGAGATGATAGGAAACGCGAATAAAAAAAAGCTACTTTCCAAAACAAAACTTTCATCTCCCTTGGACTCAAACAAAGGAATTGGACCTTTGACCGTAACTTGTTATTGCCGTATCTGCACTCCAAAACAGACAGTAAAAGAGACGCACGCTCCTGGAAGTGATGGTGTTGAACTTGTTCTCTCAGATCTTTGCGCCGTGGCCAGTTGCTAATGACTGGATGCGGTCTCTGGGGATCGCACCGGTTCTGTCATACTGAGAAAACATCCTGAGGACTGGGCCAGTGAAGCTCAAAGACCCAGCAAACACAGCCTGGAGTGGATCCACACAAGGCTGGCCGTGTCTAAGAGACCTGATCTCACCCCAGGATCTAATTACTTACTCCCATCATCTCCCGCTTCCTCCAGTAGGAACCCCATGGGTCTCTTCAGACCAGACCCACACGAAACACACTGACAGAGGGGAAGAGCTCAACCTCTCTCCCTGACAACTGCTAGAATCCGTATAAAAGCGTCATATAGAGTAGACAACAGGCCTGAAACAAATTCCTGATTATGTTAAACAAAATCTGTGTTGTAAAATAAATTAGTTAAGAAACCACTGTACTTTAGGCTATGTACACGAACAAACACATCCCGAAAATGATTGTTTGCTGCAAGTGTGTGTGTGTGTGTGTATGTATATATATATTAGTATATTAGTAGTTGGATGTGATTAATTACACATCCTAAATTTTGTAAAAGTTTGTGCTTACATAATATATTTGTGTGTAATGTGTATAATTATTTTGTGTATATAAATACACACAGATGCATGTATATATTAAAGAAAATGTGATATTCATATATAAAATATTTATATTTATATATAATATAGACTATGTATTTTATATATATATATATATATATATATATATACATACAGTATTTACATGCAAATAATTATTTGCATGCAAATGTATTTATATATACAAAATAATTATATACAGCACACGCACATATATTATGTAAACACAAACTTTTATTTTGGATGCGATTAATCACAATTAATCTTTGCATAGCCCTATATATATATATATATATATATATATATATATATATATATATATATATATATTACTAAAGGGGGTGTTGTGAAAAATGTAAAAGTGTGGTTCAGATTAAAACTAATATTGGAAAAAAACAAACAAAAAAACAATTCTAAATGCAAAAAATACTGCAAATAAAATTGGAAAATAATATAGAATATGTAAGAAAAAAGTAAGATATAATTTTTTTGGTTATTTTAAGAATATTGAGAAACCAATAGAATTTCAAGCTTTATGGTTTTTTTATACGTTTTTATTTAATTATTTTAAGTAATAATATTAAACATCGCTTACTATTAATAAATATGTTAAGTAATTAGTGTTTTTAATATTCGTATTAATAAATGAATAATTCATTGATAAATGTATTTATAAATTAAACTGAACATATATATATACATATATATATATATATATATAATTGCAGATAATGTACTATGAATTAACATGAAAAATACCATTTTTACTGATTTAATAAAGATTAATAAACGTTTAATAAATAAATTATAACACAACATTCAGTAATATATTTTTGTTATATTGCGCATCCCTACTGTAAACTTTCTTTCATGTATTTTTAGAGATGATATACATACACAAATTTCTTATGTCCTCAAAAACACTGGCATATGAATATGCATGTTATTTTATCAGATAAATTATCTCTTCGCGATCCTCAGAGGCTACAGCACAGTAAATAATTCAGATCCTCCCACATAACGTAAATCTTCTCTGCCGAGCCACTTTTACTATATTTGTTTAATGTATTATCTAATAAAACTGAACTGCAGATTTCCTAATGTTTCCACATTGCGATTGTTTTTAGACAAGATAAACTGCCTGACGTGACAGACAGAACTGTCAGATGAACCACTGAGGCCAAGTGCCTCTTCATCTTGATTAATCCATCACAAAGCATGAGAGAATTTGTTTGTGTGTGTGTGTGTGTGTGTGTGTGTGTGTGTGTGTGTGTGTGTGTGTGTGTGTGTGTGTGTGTGTGTGTGTGTGTGTGTGTGTGTGTGTGTGTGTGTGTGTGTGTGTGTGTGTGTGTGTGTGTGTGTGTGTGTGTGTGAAAGACAGAGTCTTTTATAGATACATGACAGATGGACAGTTGAGGGAAGTTTAAACTGTCCCTGCTTAGCATCTTCTTCCCATAATGTCATTGTCCACCAGCCGTCTCTTGTTGTTTAATGGTTCTGGGAAAGCACAAAATACACACTTTAAAGTCACCATAAAATCAAAATCAACAATTTTTTTTATAAATGATTTAACCCTGCACATTATTATTATTTTTTTAAGAATAGTAAAATATTGACTTCTAAGGTAAAAATCACAAACATAATAGTAATTTCTCTCTAGTCTAAAACTAGAGAGAAAAACTAAAATTCTAAAACTAAAATTCTCTGCTATTCTTTTTAATAAAATTTCAAATCAATAGAAGAAACTACACTGAATTATTGCAGGGTTCCTGCAGGCCTGTCATTGGGGACAAGCAGGATCAGGGGGCCCCACTAAGGTCCTCTTTGGTATATCCTACCCATTGGGCGGGATGAAGGAAGCCCACCCTAAAAATACTGCACAATGTAAGTAAGGGCCCTGTTAGCCTGAAGGTATGAGAGCTTAGAGGACCAGCATCCCATCACTCTCTCCCCCCACCGGCCCAATCCACCGCCTGCCTGTAATTACCCCAGGCCCATGAATAATGGCGGGTCCGCTCGCCTGGCGACGCTTTGATAGAGATGAGATTAGTTTAATCAAGTCCACAGGCCGGACAGAGGCCTCCGAATCTCATCCCCTACCCCTCGAATCACCCGTCTTCAACACGCCCGGCCCATCTGCCATCCGTTCGTTAGCTTGTACGTGCTAAAATTTAGCGTAACTGGTACGAGCATGTGGGCTTTATGATTTGTATGCTTAAAAAATAAGCTGTTGTAACAAACTTAATTAAATTAAGGAAAACTTTTCCATGAAATGAAATTACATTTTCACAACAAAATAAAATTAGTTTAGAATTATTTGTTGTATGAACTTAAAATCATTTAGTCAAGACTACTAAAACAACTTGTGTCATTTCCTAAAGTTTTGCCATATAAGACAAATTTGTCATGTTAACTCCGTTTAAATGTTGTTGTGCCTAGATAAAATTGCCAACATTATTATTATTTTTTTTTCTTAAGTGTAATATTTCTGCTGTGACGTCTACATTTCCCCTTAGGGATTAATAAAGTTTTATTTAAAATTGCCATCATTATCATTTTATCTAACTTTTATCCAAAGTTAGTTCCAGTGTAAGTGAAATACTTCTGTTTAATTTAATTAAAGGGATAGGTAACTTTGAAATTAAGTTTTGGTATGTTTTGTCTTACCTCAAAGGCATCCAAGATGTAGGTGTCTTTGTTTCCACAGTATTTTAAATTGTGATATTTTTAGGTCAAACCGTTCATCTGTCAGTCATATAATGCAGGTCTATGGTCACCACCTCAAAGAGCATGCACAGAGAAGTATGTGCGTAGCCAACGCCGTACACTACGGCAGTACCCTCGACGCAGAAGTATAAATTGGCCTTTAAGACATCGAAACGAGCGGTTTGTGTGAGAAAACTAGCTATTTATATTTATATTATATTTATATATCTTTTGTAACCACAGCCACAAAGCGCCCTTGCCCTCAGATCACTTGGACGTGGCTGTGAATTACAAGAGGTAAAATCTATTTAAAAACTGTTCATTTTCTCACACAAACCACTCGTTTTGTGTCTTAGGCCATCAATGTGTACTTACATTTACGAGTCATTAAATCATGTTTAATTTGGACTTCTCTGTGCATGCTCTGAGGTGGTGACCATAGACCTCCATTATATGACTGACAGACAAGAACGGTTTTAACCGAAAAATATGAAAATTGAAACTACTGTGGAAACATCTTGGATGCCCTTAGAGGTAAGCTAGTACATATCAAAAATTAATTTCAAAGTGAACTATCCCTTTAAGCCTCATTTTATACATAGTTATGTATAATAATTCTTTGGTCTCAGTGTGAGGTTAAATGAATGTATAGATTATATTAAAGTCCCATGCCTAAACAAATCACCACTCTTTTGCATAACGGTAACCACAAAATTTATAAAACATTACAGAAAGAAGTCCTCTAAGTTTCTAACATAACTGAACATTAAACACTAACATTAACCAACAACATCTTTCCATTTATTGAAAATCAAAACACTTTAATCCCTAAATTTACCCTCCTAATGGAGTCCCTTGCAAAGCATGCTGGGAACCACAGATCCATCAGCTAGTTGTCAACAGAAATGATTCAGGTAGTTTTCACACAAATTAAAGTAAACTTCAGTTTGAAATATATTAGGTTGATTGAACACAATTAAATTAAGTTGTATCAAAATGTAGCCTGATAGTTTGATCCTTCCATCATCATCACACGTGGCCAGAAAAAGCTCACAGTTTAAGCCTTACTGATGGCCTTAACCTTTAAAACGCCTGTGGCAATTTGCGGACCAGGCTAACAGGTTCAGCGAGATGTGATATTTAGCATGGCGAATCAGATAATGCCAGAGACAAAAACCCACGCGCACTCACACACCCAGCGACTTACGCATACAAAAGGAGTATAAATTTCCATATGCTGAAATTTGACTGAAATTAGCATCACATTGGACTGATCAAAGGAGCGTGTTGCCTCTCTATTGCACTATGGTGGCTCAGACAGCGGTAACACTCCCTTCAGGGTCTGCCAGTTAAACTAGGGGATTAGTGCGGGTGTATTAAAGATTAAAGAGGTGGGTTTTACTTTATTATGCCAAACCAACAACTGTCAGTGTCAGGCATATTCGCATGCCTCATTCAGCACAACAGATTGTCAATAAATCGGCAGAAAAAAAAGTATTTTACCGGGGGGGTTAATAATGCATGTGTGAGTTTTAGACTTTAAACTGCGTAATTGTTATTGTTTGCATCCCTATTCCTTAGAGACAGTGCCAACAAATGGCGAATTAAAGCGTTTATGTTTATTTGAATTGTAAGATACTACAAGTAAATTTAACAAGAACAAGTCTTTGTTTTAAGCTGAAATACAAATCAGAATTAGCTTGGAGTTCTAAAAGAAATGTTCTGGTAAACTTGAAATTTTGTGTTTACTGTAAACGCTAACGGTCAAAGTAATTTATTGGTTTGAGTAGGATAAACTTAAATTCAACGAATTAGTTCAGTCAAATTAATTTTTACGAGTATTTAGCACTTTCTTTTTCTTTCAAGTTCACAGAATTGATATATTTTAAGTAAATTGAACTATTTCATTGTTTTATGAAATTATTTATTTTAATTTAGACGAACTTAAGTTTAACTGAAACGGCTGGGATATCTATTTCCCAGCATGCTTTGCCGATGGCACTCGTAATGCAATTGTAAGTGTAGAGTGTAAATGCTAAAATGAAGTGCAATATGTTTTTTTGTGTGTAAGATTAATGTTAAGTGTGAGATTTAGTAGTGATTCATGTTTTGTTATGCTAATTTAGAAGAATTTCGGTTAATGTTGGCTTTAGGATAGTTACCATCATGGTGACAAGTGGTGCATTCAGCTTGATTTGAGAGCAAATTATCCCTTTATATTATTACGCTCATACAGCAAGTGCTTCTGTGCTTGTAAGTGCTTATAACATACTGTTTCTAATATGTTAGCATTTACTACATCAGCAGATTAGCTTTTAAAGCTAAATAAGTTTATACTATTAAAAGTGATTTGAGTTCTGCCAACTTATTCAGGTTTACAGTGTACTTCATAGATTTAAGTTATAGTAACTAATTAGTACTATTAACTTTATTTACCTAAGTTATCTTAACAATAATGTTATTGAGTTACTTGGAAACAAATCAAATATTTTTTATGCTTAAATTGTTTGAGTTAATAAACTTAAATGATTTAAGGCAATTAGTTTCCTCAGACGGTTTGAGTTGAACTAACTCAGGCGATTGGGACACTTGAGATGACTTAGAAAACGTTGAATGCTTGAATCTGATTGGTTGACAAACTTTATCAGGTGTGCAATTGTTTTCAGGGAAACGCATCGGTTAAAGTAGTTCCAGGTTTTGACCGAATTAAAGTTCCATATCACTTCGCCAAATGGTTTTTAGTTATTTTTTTGTTATATCTCACTGACTACAACAGCAAAAGAACCAAAACCCACAATGACCCTGACCAAGAACTATAGTAAACAATAGGATAAAAATGACAAATTATTTCCATGTTTTTTGCAACATAATTACATTTTATTATGGACAGAAAGCAAAAACTCTCTTTCTCCTGCTTTCTCTCCCACTCAAACACACACACATACACACGCATATACAGCATGGACACGCGTGTTTTCAGAACTGCTCTGACAGTTTTATAAGTAAAATAGTTTAGCAACTTAAAAGATGCATGACATTTCTCTCTAGCGAGGTAATACCGACGTAGTTCTTGAAGCAAATAAACGTACAGTTTTGCTATTAGTAAAGATGCTGCCGAACAATGTTAAAAGACACATAGACTCAGGTAATTGACACTTAATATCTCTCTCTCTCTCTCTCTCTCTCTCTAACTGCATTAATGATTGCATTAGTCTGCTATCAGTGGCTGAAGCCTCCATAACTAGCTCTAATATGACGTTTTGGAATTAGCGAGGCTTGGGATCAAATGTGTAAGAAATTAGTCCTACACACGAGCGTTTTAAGGACAAAAACCTGACACATCTTGAAATACAACATCTGAATAATGTCTTGAGATGTGGTAACCATAGTATAAGCAGAATAATTAACGTTGAATTATTAGAAAAAATAATGCACACCCAAGACGCTTGTGCATTCTTTTTCTAATAGTTCAACGGCCCATTAATAGGGCTATTAATATAGGTCTATATTATTGCAAAAAATTATATTTGTTCTACCATTAATGTAAATAAACATTTTATATAAAATACAAAAAATATAATAGACAAATTCATTTGAAATCATATATATGCAGTTTAAAAAACTTTATATATAGGCTATATATAGCCTACATTTTGCAATTTAATTTCCTGTAAGGATCTTACAATATAAGTCTATTGGACTAAACATTGCAAACGTTTAAATACACTCTGTTTCATCACTTACTAACATGGAATGAATATGTGCTTAAACAAAAAGCACTTATATTCTGGCTTTTAAACACTTGCCCCATAGACTTCCATTGTAAATATATCACTGTAAATTCCATGTGCATTATTTTCCTGTGATGATTTATGGTGATTCTTTTAAAGCTACACTGTGTGATTTTAACCCTCATCTAGTAGTGAAAAGGTATATGACCATCCAGTGAATATTAGTTTCTGTTCCTCTCAATTGCGATTTTGTTTTAACTCCTACGGTGGCCAATGTAGTCCAATATTAACATGGCTTCCAGTTCCGACCTCGTCCATGAGTGTTAACTCAAACGTAAACACGAAAGGCGGAAGCTTGAATTAACGGGTATGTCCCTCTTTGGCTAATGTACTTATCAAGATGGAGGGGCAACATGGCGAACCGACATTAGAACCCTTACCCTTATGTATTTTCAATGGCATATTATACACTCACGAGAATACTTTATTACTTGAACGAAGTAAATATACATTAATGAGCACATATATTTTCTAAAGAATTAAGTGTTTTTAGCTAAGAATAAACTAAAAGAGTCGCTTTAAACTGACTCCAAACACACTGGAAGCAAATCCACTGAATGCAATTTTTCAATTTTGAGGGAATTAGTGCGTTGTACATGTAATTAACCAAAGAACAACCATCCATTATTATGACCTTGCTATACTGATGGCTTTATACACATTGTAAAGTCAACTTCAATGCGTCCCAAATGTGTAACTAGAGTAGTATGTTTAAAATAATTTAAGCACCTCTCATTAGAAAGATCAACATTAGATTACTCACACTAATGTGTTTACCCCTGAGGCGCTGCGCTTTTTCTTTACAGACAACAAATCATTTTTTGTCAAAACTGAGTAACACAGCATGAGATGGGCAAACGGGCTGTGTGTGTGTGTGTGTTATGACGGCAGACTGAGAGGAACTTTGCAAACAAAGCCCAGAGTGAATCGCTTCCGCTTTGACTTTCACACAGCCTCTGTCAACAGCAGAGCCTCTGGAGCTGAGAGATCATCACACCATTACAGCACTATTTGGGAGCCATTCATCAAATCAGACACAAGATTAATTAAGCCTACGGACTGAATTACCCCCGGTCTCTTTTCATGAAGGTGTACCTCGCGCCCCGGCTGGGGTTGAAGGGATGATGGGGGTCTCTGAAGGAGGGGTGGGGTGCAGAACTTATTCTATTTTACATATGTAGACATATGCATGTAAAATAACAATGTTAAAGGAACAGTTCACTTAAAAATTTCAATTCTGTCAAAATGTACTCACCCTCAAGTCGTTTCAAACCTGAGGAGAAATATAGATATTCAAAGAAGATATTTGTAAGAATATAAGAAACGAAACAGTTATTGAGCTCCATTGAGCTTCCATAGTAGGGAGAAAAATGACATTGTTTGGTCACCAACATTCTTCGAAGTGTCTTCTTTTGTGTTCAGCAGAAAGAAATTCAAACAGGTTTGGGAAGACTTGAGGGTGTGTAAATGATGACAGAAATTTTTTTTTGGGTGAACTAACCCAGCATCGAACAAGTCATTTTTTCAGACAAAACAAGTCTGACTGATTTGCACTAATCACAATGTCTGAAGTTTGTCAGGAACATATCAATTACCCACCCAATATGTTTAGTAATTTAACAAATATTTGCATCAAAGTAGGTTAAACTTTCACACATTTTTTTTGCAAAATTTAGTTTCTTTTGAGTTCATAAATTGTGTCTGTGTGATATGAATATATCATATGAAATGCAATATCATTTACATTGTTACAAACAAATACAAATTGTAATAATAAAATGCATTATGTATAGTAGTGATGTGAAATCACATCTAACAAAGTTTTTGTTTACATAATATTTGTGTGTGTGTGCCTATATATTATATTAGCCTATATATATATATGTATATATGTATGTCAGTGTGTGTGCCTGTTTATGCACATACATGCACTATATATGTATAAATGTGTGATGTGTGTAGATACTATATATATATATATATATATATATATATATATATATATATATATATGGGCTGTGAAATGATTAATCGCATCCAAAATAAAAGTTTGTGTTTACGTAATATATGTGTGTAGTGTGTATAATTATTTGAATATATAAATACACACACATACATGTATATATTTAAGAAATATTTGCATGTGTATATATATTTATAATTATATTTATTTTATCATATATAAATATTTGAAATATTGAGAACACATTTTTCTTAAATATATACATGCATGTGTGTGTATATATATACAAAACTATACACACTACGCACACATATATTATGTAAACACAAACTTTTATTTTGAATGCAATTAATCGCGATTAATCGTTTTACAGCCCTAATATATATATATATATATATATATATACAATACTATATTAAGTAAACAAAAAAACTAACTTTTAAATTGACCGCACCTATATATAGTTGACATTTTGTTTATTTAATAGGTAAAAGTTGAATAACAGAACTGACAGAAAGCTTTTAGTCGCCCATAATTATAATTATTTGCTAAATTGATGCATAATAAATATGTCACTTCAATAAGTGAAGGGTTAGGCAAGCTCATAATCAAGATAAAGACAGGACTAAAAGCTCTTGTACAGTTTGTGCCGCACTCGTGTGTGTGTGTGTGTGTTTTCTGAAGTGACGGGGGCAATTCTGAATTGATGGATCTGCATCTTGAATAATTTTCATCATAGTCAGTTTTCTTGGCCTCTGAATACGGCACACAGTCGATATACATCACCGCTTTAAACAGCCATCATATCTGCGAAGATGGATGCCGGCAATCTGAACTGTGAGGTGGGGCTAATGGTTTTACATCGGCGGGCCATTTTTCCCTCTTTCCCTTTTACGCAAACATATACACATTACACACGGCAGACGCTCTCGCGCAAATGTCCACATCCGCCCACTCGCGCCGACACGCGCACACATTTTAATGAGTTCATTAGCCCATTGTATCCTCTCCCTCATCTGAGCGGGTCATATCTTGATGAATGGTGCGTGTGGCGCCTTGCTCCGGGGGTAGGATTTCATCGCTCAAGTGGCATGAGGAGAGATAGAGCGACCGAATCTGGATGGAGCTAAGAAAAATACCAGCGAACGGAGGAGGGATGAGAAAAGAGGGACAAGGTGTTTGGACCACCAGAGAGTTTCGTCCCCCGTGCAGCGCGGCATCGGCGGAGACATTAAGAATCTAATGTGCTATTATTCTCCATTGCGCCCTAAGCTTTAAACATCTGTCCTGCGGGTGGCTGCGGTAATAGGCATGGGCTTTAGGACCTGTTTCCGAGACTAGAACACGGCACCCACGAGGGCCCTTGACACGCCGGCGACTTAATCTGCAACTCCTTCCACAAAATTGACATTGTCTAGAGAGTAAAGCAATCACCCGAACTGGTATTACAGAGCATTTATGTTTGAGCTAGGCTTCCAAACAGCAAATCTTGACCTTTTCGAGGCACCCCGTCGCCAAACTCCATTTTCCTGAGTCTTTCCAAACTTCCTTGAAGAATTATGTTTGTCATTGGACTTGGCTCTCCTCGAGGTGGGCTGTGGGTTTAGATTCAGCGCCGAGCAATCTGTTTCACCTAATACCTCCGCGGATTTGGGACTTGGAAGAAGGAAACAGAGGATGAGAAGTTGAAAAAGGGCTGAGAGAGGGATCTATTTCTTCACTTGAATGATGGAAGGAGATTTTTGGACAGGTCTGGTTTACCGCAGAGTAATTTAGGTGTTTGGTGCCTGAGATCATGACATGTGGCTACTGTCATACAAACAGACTGAAGGGACAAAGATGGACATCAAACAACAACAACAAAAAAATTGCATGTACAGTCATAATAAAAAGACATTTCCCATGTTGATGCCCCACATGAGCAAATATTTAGCTGTCGCTCTAAAACCGAATGAAATGGAAAACGAAATATTTCAAATTCTAATTTCCGTATAATTTTCTTTCTTTTATTCCTGAATTAAAATACAGTTGCCCTAAAAAAAACAAGCCCTAATTTAAATGAAGAAATTGTTTGGCATAATCATTTGTTGTTATATCTCAGGAAGAAATCGCTAAAAAGAAATAGTCATGCTGCATCGAAGATGCAAAAAGAACCTCATGAAGGTCATTAAGTGTGTGTGAAGGTCATTATTTGTCTTAAAATATCCGATAATTTCTTATTTCATGTTTTTATGATAAAGCTTAGCTTAGGCTGTGAAATGTGGTGTGCCTCTCGAAATATGTAATGATTTTATATTGAATGACATTTGTTAAACAAAAAAACTTTTTACCTTGAAAAATACTACTTTAAGTGTAGCCTATAGACTGACCTATATTTATTTAAGGTGTAAGAAAATATGGTAATAATATAGGGGGAAATTATGTATGTATATATATATATATATATATATATATATATATATATATATATATATATATATATATATATATATATATATATATATATATATATATATATATATATAAAATTTCAAGAAAAGTTTTAATTTAATCCCTCAAAAAATGTCATGTGGTGCAACCATAAAGTAAAAAGTAATAACAAATTTTACTTAGACGTTGAATACGTTCGTGTGCACATCTCAATCATTATTTTTTAAAATGTTTTTAATAAGTTTTCCAATTTTTTTTGTTTGTTGTTTTTGCACCATTGCATATTTGGTGAGTCGCACCACATTTTACAACTTGACTTAACCTATAAGATAATTTATTGACTTTATTTACCTTGACACACACACACACACACACACACACACAGGGTGTGCAGGGGTTTTCATGGTTGCACCACATGACTTTAATTTGGTGAACAAAAATTTAAGAGATAATGAGCAAAAGGATTATTTTATCCTGACATTGTTTTTACTATGTGCCCTTTAAATGTAATTTAAATCAGAAATTAAAACACTCCTCACAGAAGAGTTGCATTGAAGTCATTGTACGATTTTAATAGATTGGATAAAAAGTGTAACATCATTGACCTTAACAAGTTTTCCCAACTGACCTGCGATAGTTTATCATTAACAGCCCTGTGCCGTAATGAGATCCTGTCTGGCTTCATCGTTGAGCTTTTGTAGTGTCATTGTCACTTACGTCCCCTTGTTTGAATGCTTCATCATATGCCGTGAGAGCAGACAGAGTGACCACGGGGATTTGAGGCGGGCCGAAACAGAGCACACATTCATATTTATAAGTCAGGCAGTCTGAGTGATAAAGGAGGAAGGACATTAACGCCGTCAAATGAAGCAATTTTCACCAAACAGTCTTAAAGGGATAAATGTGCTGCTTTCATTCTCACTTAACCTTTGATCTGCCGAATGTTGCTCAAACACTTACAGTAGCGGCTCAAAGTAGGTGGTCATTAAATTCCTTTGATTTGTTTCGCGTAAAAGCCGACCGGCATCATTCGTGAGACTTATGGAAAGCGCTGTCAATGGCATTACGTGGATTAAGAACTGGCCAATGATTTCTGTTATACGACCCTAATAATGCCAATGATAACATCATTTTGAGAGTAGCAGCCTTAATCCTGCTTGAATAGATGTAATATGCACTGTAAAAAAATGTTTTCATGTTATGTAATCACAACATTTTTTCTTTTGTCAAATCAACTGAGATAATTGATGTAGTTCAGATAACATAATATTTTGAGTTTATTATGATTAAATCAATCTCCTTCATTGTATTAACTCAGTTTTTCCATTTCAGTGAACTTACACCTTGGTTACAACTCGTAACACCCTAGAAACAGCATAGCAACGCCCTGGCAACCACTCAAAACGCCATAACAACCATCCGGCATGACTTTAAGCAACTAGGTTACTTTTTTTTTTAAAGTTAAACCAACAATATTTTTTTACAGTGTGTAGTGCTAGATAAAGTTTAAATATTTCTCTAAACCAGCATGATTTTCTTTCCTTTGTTCCTGAATTAAAGTTAAAAATGTTAGGGTGATGCAGCTGCCCTGAATTCATAATGAAAAAAAAAGCCTAATTAAAATAAAGAAGTTTTTCATAAGAAACCCGCAAGTTGTAAAATAAGTTGCTGCCTTAAATGTTTAGTACAATTAACTTGGATGTTTAAGTTATTTCAACTTAAATTTAATTAAACTGGCTAGAGTTGAAAACTTATTTTCACGAGTTATAACTTATTGATCATATATATTTTTTTACAGTGTTATTTCTCTGGAAAAAACGAAATCACTTCATTTCTCATTAATATTTGAAAAAAATCTGCCATTTGGTGCATCTAACATGCAGAAAGAACCTGTGTGTGAAGGTCAAGAAGTTTATTGATATACACGGTAAAAAATAATCCTGTAAAAAAAAACAAAAAAAAAAACGGTAGCAGCTATTGTTGCCAGCATCATACCATAACAATGCGGCGTGTTACTGTTTTCATGTTACAGCATATAGCTGTTAAATTAAAGTTTTATACTGTAACTGACAATACGGTATTTAGCTGTTAAAAAAATGGTAGCAGCTATTGTTGCCAGCATCATACCGTAACAATGCGGCGTGTTACTGTTTTCGATGTTACAGCATATAGCTGTTAAATTAAAGTTTTATACTGTAACTGACAATACGGTATTTAGCTATTAATTTATAAAACAGAAACACACCGTATTTTTATGGTATGATCCATTTAGTTTACCATTTTTTTTACAGGATTATTTTTTACAGTGGATAATTTCTTATTTCATATATTTTTATGACAAAGCAAGGTTAGGTCGGGGTGTGAAATGCGGTTTCACTTTTATAAATTAATAATTGATGATTTAAAAAAAATAACGTTTTAAATACACTTAAGGTGCAAGAAATTTTACTTTTAAAATATTCCATTCAGAATATTACTTTTAAACCACATGGAATTTTTTAGTCATGAATGAACAAAATCCAAAGTACTTGGAAAGAACAAAAAGAAAGTCATAATGTTGTAGATGAACGTGAGGGTGAGTAAATGATGACAGAAAGGCCAATTTCTCTCTCAATAATGAGCACTGGATTCCTTCTGTTTTTTTCTTTTCAAACAGAAATGGAATACGATTTTCCGTAGCTGGTTAATTGCCCAAAAACTGGCGTCTGAGAATGAAAAATTCATGAAAACGGTGTCGCTATCAACAAAGAGAGGAAGAACGAGAAATCTATAATGCTGGTCTCTCACCATTAATTGAATTAAATTCAGTCTGAGGACAGATAAATTTGGCTTAAAGGCACCATATTCCCTCCAGGCCCTAATTAAATATACAGTCTTTAAAGCACAAAAATAATCATTTGATTCATTGAATATTAATGAGATGACGGAAGGCGTGCACTTCCAGAGTGCAACAGTCACATTTGCTTTTCCAACGATTTCGCTTTTCTAACAACGTACTACACCACATAAACAACTCGTCGTGTGTATAATCCAAATAAGTGTTGTTTCCTGTGCAGAGAGCATCTGTTAACGAAGGAAAAACAGTAGCAACCCTCTGCTCCTCTTTTGTTTTTCGCAAAAACAACATCCTCTTCCCGTTCAGACGCAGAGAGAGAGGAAAAAAGAGTCTATCTAAACAGTTAACAGATGGCTAAAGCTTGTGTCTTTGAGCAGTGTTTCCCAGCAATTAAAAGTTTCTGCCTGTTATTCCTCTCCCCGAGTGCAGATTGCAAACAACACAAGAGGTCAAATATCTGGAAGGGAAGAGAGGGATAGGAGCGAACGCGGGGCGGTCTCATCTGGCGCTGTGCGGGACGTGCATTCACCTGAACGTCCGTAATCACCCGGCACCTATGTGAATAATTAGTACAATAATTACCAGCTTTAAAACGAGGCTGTTCACTGCCCTCTTGCCTGACGCCATCAAGGATAACAGGTGTTGCTGGTGCCTGGAAGGGACAGGGATTAAAGATTATTTCACTATCTGGTCTCTCTCCTTCGGGCCAAAGCGGACCTCCCCCACTGTCTCTGTCAAGCATGGAGACGGGGCCGAGCGGGGCTCGTTTTCCTCCAGCGTGGCGGTTTTGGGAATGGAGTGTTTGACAGAGAGTGAATATTGTTTAATCTGGGAGAGTGATACGTCCTTGAGATTCCTGGGCGCTTGGTGTCCACATAACCTAGAGCGAGGTGGAGGTTGTCTTTATTGGTGGCTGGGCCTGTTACTAATGAGCAGGAGTTTTCACTGTACAGCATTGGAGACACATAAAGCAGAATTATTAAACTACACTGTACTTTACAAAGAAAAAGTGAGAGGTGCTTGCTTATACCATTGCTATGTGGTTGCTAAAGTATTCTAGATGGACGGTAAAATCACTGCTGGGGCCGGGGGTTATTATGGTGTTTTGAGTGGTTGCCAGGGTGTTGCTATGCTGTTTCTAGGGTGTTGTGAGTTGTTATCAAGGGTGTATGCAGTTGATAAGTTGTTGCTATGCAGTTGATGTTTACAGATGGGTGGTAAAGTCATGCCGGATGGTTGTTATGGCGTTTTGAGTGGTTGCCAGGGTGTTGCTATGCTGTCTCTAGGGTGTTGTGAGTTGTTATCAAGGGTGTATGCAGTTGATAAGTTGTTGCTATGCAGTTGATGTTTACAGATGGGTGGTAAAGTCATGCCGGATGGTTGTTATGGCGTTTTGAGTGGTTGTCAGGGTGTTGCTATGCTGTTTCTAGGGTGTTGTGAGTTGTTATCAAGGGTGTATGCAGTTGATAAGTTGTTGCTATGCGGTTGATGTTTACAGATGGGTGATAAAGTCATGCCGGATGGTTGTTATGGTGTTTTGGGTGGTTGCCAGGGTGTTGCTATGCTGTTTCTAGGGTGTTGTGAGTTGTTATCAATGGTGTATGCAGTTGATAAGTTGTTGCTATGCGGTTGATGTTTACAGATGGGTGATAAAGTCATGCCGGATGGTTGTTATGGCGTTTTGAGTGGTTGCCAGGGTGTTGCTATGCTGTTTCTAGGGTGTTGTGAGTTGTTATCAAGGGTGTATGCAGTTGATAAGTTGTTGCTATGCAGTTGATGTTTACAGATGGGTGGTAAAGTCATGCCGGATGGTTGTTATGGCTGTTTTGAGTGGTTGTCAGGGTGTTGCTATGCTGTTTCTAGGGTGTTGTGAGTTGTTATCAAGGGTGTATGCAGTGATAAGTTGTTGCTATGCGGTTGTTAGGATGTTTACAGATGGGTGGTAAAGTCATGCCGGATGGTTGTTATGGTGTTTTGAGTGGTTGTCAGGGTGTTGCTATGCTGTTTCTAGGGTGTTGTGAGTTGTAACCAAGGTGTAAGCTGTTAAAATGTTGTTCAGAGTGTTAAATTTTGTTATGCAGTTGTTAGGATGTTCTAGATGGTTGATAATGTCATGCTGGGTGGTTATTATGCTGTTTTGGGTGGTTGCCAGGGTGTTGCTATGCTGTTTCTAGGGTGTTGTGAGTTATTATTACCAGGGTGTATGCAGTTGATAAGTTAATTTGAGTGTTTTAACTTGTTGCTATACGGATGTTAGTATGTTCCAGATGGTTGGTAAAGGCATGATGGGTGGTTGTTATGGTGTTTTGGGTGGTTCAGGGCGTTTATATGCTATTTTTAGGGTCCTGTGAGTTGTTACCAAGGAGTATGCAGTTGATAAGTTGTTCTGAGTGTTTTTAACATGTTGCTATGCGGTTGTTAGGATGTTTACAGATGGGTGGTAAAGTCATGCCGGATGGTTGTTATGGCGTTTTGAGTGGTTGCCAGGGCGTTGCTATGCTGTTTCTAGGGTTCAGGGTCGCTGTTGTGAAATGTTGTTCAGAGTGTTAAACGTTGCTATGCAGTTGTTAGGATGTTCTAGATGGTTGATAATGTCATATTGGTTGGTTACTATGTTTTAGTTGTTTTTTTTGGGGGAGTGGTTGACATGGTGTTGATATGTGGTTACTAGGGTGTTGTGGGCCATTGCTAGGGTGTTGCTATGTGGTTGCTAGGGTGTTATGAGTCATTGCCTGGGTGCTGATAAGGTGTTCTGGGTGTTTTAACATGTAACTATGCAGTTGTTAAGATGTGCCACATGGTTGCTAAACTGCAAAACCATATTTTTTTAGGTACTAATATACCTTTAAGGGTATATTATTTAAAGGTAGGCATAATATACCTTTAACCTTAAGAACGGTATCACCCCAGTGACAGCTTTTTTACCTTTTTTTCTGAGAGTGCACCTTTTGTGTGTGTTTTTTAAAAGTGTTTTTTAAGCCATCAGTAAGGGCAAGTGCAACACAAAGTTGACCAACATTTTTTTTTCACAAATCTCTAGCAAATTACAAAAGACATACAACTGAATATAAGTTGACGCCTTCTCCACACTGCCTTACTTAGCCACGTGCAATTATTATGGCGCTCTCAAAATGTGCTTTGACACTATCCTCTCAACAACTTAAGCAATGAAGCCAGGCAGCCCCAGGGTGTTTGTTCTTGTAGGAATTACTTAAAGACTTGTCAAGATGCCACCATCACTCCTTGTGTTCTCCGGCTTATTTTCTGTTTGTTCTACTCACTTGTGTGTTTTTGAAATTACTACAACAGGTGCGACAGATTTGCATAACAGCAGCCTAGCATGTTTAGTTACCGACAAATAGTAGAGAGCTGTATTGTTGTTAAAAATGAAATGAAAGCAATCTGGTGACTATATCGTATTTATTTAAAGGATTTCCAATGCATAATATCTATCGTTATACACATTTCTTAAAGCTTTTTATTAAAGCTGTCAATATATTTTTTAAAAAAGTCAAATTAATTACAATATATGCTGATCAATTAATTGAAAATAATTTCATATCAATATTTGCTGAAAAATACACTCAAAACCCTTCATATGGAATTTAAATGTGCACATTTTTTACAGCTAATGAAAATGTTATTTTTTAATCAATTTAATTTCAGGAAATGATGCTTAATCAAAATTTTAGATGCAAACTCGCTATAATGTAGTTCACTCGCTATAATGTAGACTTTGAATTATTGACTTCATTGAATAATTTTTTTAACCATATTTTTATTTAATCAAACATTTATGTTAAACTAATTTAATATAATTAATTACTATTTTTTAATTAATTTATAGATTTTTATCTAATTTATTTTTATGCTTGTATTAATCTTATTTATTTATTATCATTTTTAAAATATTTCTCTGGCCTTGTGGTCCCCAGACTGAAAACCCAGGCCTGATATTATCAATACTGCAAAAAAGCTCCCAAATTATAGAATTTATTTTTGCACAATTTATTTATTTATTTACTTATTTTTGTATTTATTTAAAATTAATGACACAAAATATGTGCAGAACTGACGTCCCTATAGTTTTTAGGAACTATTACAAATGACCAATAATCAAGCTAACATGGATATAATTTTCATGTTCAAGTTCTTAAGTTTTCCATCTCACTGCGAGTTTATTTTCGGAGGTCTTGACTGTGGCTCAGAGGAGGCCCGAGAAATTCTTTTGTCATTATTATTTGATTCCATTCATCATCCGGGCTCACAACAAAGAACCCTGCTATGTACAATTTAAATAAAGCTTTGTGTGACACTCGTGCTGACAAGCTGATGTATCCATTCAAGAAGCAGGAGAATATGTGCATGTCTATGCAAAATAAAGATGAATGCAGCGGGAAACAGACAGCGGGTGATTAAGGTGCGCGAGATCGTGGCCGATCTGTCATGCTATCCCGTTGTCTTATGATACCTTATCATTAGTTTCCCTGACAATGATTTAGCAGTCATTGTCAGTGAAGTATTCCCCTCATTGCCTTGCGCTGTGTTTAAACGTAACCTTCTTTCAGCAATGGCTGCCATTCGTCACTTTTGACCTGTCAAGCACGGTAAAATTGGACACTTCCAACCGTGGCCTTTTGTCCTGACGCAGGCAGGTATGCAGAATCAGGATGGAGGACGGAACCGTATGCATCCATAACGTTTAACCGCCTCTGAATGATTACTGCCCCTAATTTCTTTGGGGATGATGGGACTCTGGTCCTGCTGCCAAGACCGTTTTTTTCCCCTACTTTTTTGGTTTGTGTCTCACTTTCCGCTTTATTTCGGGTCATGGCCTCATGACTGTTAAATAAGAACCAGGGGCAGGTCAGCATGCAGGCCAAGGAACAGAGGAGCCCACCGGTCCCTCTCTCTGGTGGCCAACAGCTGATGCAGAAAGTCACCATCCATCTCTGGCAGGATGCTAATGATGCCCTTTTTGGAGGCAGGGAACTTAGGCCTACTTTGCAGGTAATTCTCTGTTGATCCGCGCCTGCTGTTTAGAGCGTACGCCAGCGAAACGCGATAGGAAATGGGCCTCTGGAATCCCTTGAAGACATTGAAGGTGTGTTTGAATGTCCTTGCAGTCTCGGTTCAGGCCTGTGGTTGTGTTCTCTGAGCTACGCTCGGAGAAAACTTCTCCGGTGACATTGCGACAGAAGAGTCGATGCTGCCAATGCACGTCGTGATTTTGACGAGTTAGACGCATTCTTGAATCAACATATTTTGTTGATTCTGGAAGCAGAACCTTGTTTTACCAAGTGCAACATGTTCCTGGATCAATACCTTTGTTGATCCTGGAACAACATTTAAATCAACCGGATTTACAGTTTTTTTCATTTAAGCTTACAACCAGGGTTAGGTGTTTAATTAACCTCTGATTTTAGGGATAACTTATGGGTTTAGTATTAAGTTTAGGGGTAGGGATATGAGTTAGGTTTAGGGTTACATTTTTAAGACAAGAATGTTGTTCCAGGATCAACAAAATATGTTGACCCAAGAACATGTCTAAATGCCTGTTCACTCCGGGACGAATTTCGCACGTGTTATTCGCCGACGTTTAATGCCTAGTGACTAAACAAAGGGCGCCAATGTGAGTGTGCACACCAACGCGTAAAACGCCATGCGTAAAAGCGTCATTTAAAAAAAACGCATCGGGTTAGTTTTTTTAGTTTGATGCACCACGTCAAAAACTATCCGACCAGTGAGATTGGTGCTTTTGCTCATGTGTTTGGAGCTTCTGAAGTTACAGTAAAACACAACTTGTGCCGCTCAAACACAAAACGGTCTTGCCTAGCACACATATGCAATGGCGAAGAAGATATACGCCAAATAAGATGAGGAAATCAGGTTTGAACACAATCCCATTTTGGCCAATTGGTGGCTAATTCATATTATTTTGTACACAATCCCATTCACATTTTTGTCTGGGAAATGTATATATGCACACATTGTCTGCTTGCGCCCCACAAGTTACACTACCGGTCAAAAGTTTAGGGTTGGTTATGATTTTTTTATGTTTTTAAAAGAAGTCTCTTCTGCTCACCAAGGCTGCAATTTTTTGATAAAAAATACACAAAAAACACAGTAATATTGTGAAATATTATGACAATTTAAAATGACTTTTTTATGTTAATATATTAAAATGTAATTTATTCCTCTGAAAAAAAGCTGAATTTTCAGCATCATTACTCCAGTCTTCATTACTCCAGTCTGACCTGTGTCTCATGTTTTTAAAAGCAAAACGGTGTTCTATGTGAACAGGCCCTAACATTGTACCAATTCATATACAATTAGCACCTCTGTAAAATGGTTTCAGACTCAGTTTGACGCCCCTTGGTAATTCTTTGGAGCTTTTTGCCAAATACTGATTTCATCTGGCCTCAGTCCATGTGCAAACAGTAGTTTGGGCAGGTGGGAAACTGGCCCTCCAAAATGCAGAGAACTAATTCACGAGACTTCTGTGACATTTTCAGACTGAACATGTGTTGCCAGGAAGTGAAGCACATGTTGTTCACAGGAAAGATGTAAATAATTATCTGCTCACAACTGGTTTTCTTTCCCACTGGGTGTTCTTACAAATTTCGCCGGAAAAAATAAAATGATACTAATGATCTACACCCTTGAATTAAGAAGTTGAGCCAGCTTGTTTAATGCCATGTAAAATTACAATAACATGCACCATATTTGCATTTGTAGATTGATCATTTGAGGCTAAAAATTGAGGTTGCAAAAATGGGAATTATCTATATCACCTCTAGAGAGTTCAGAATATGAAACAAATGGTTTCCATGAGCTTTTTTTTGCCTTGGAAATACATATAAAAGCATGATTATTCATTTTTAGATGCACAAAATACACCATAGAAAAAGATAACGCTGTAATGCAAAAAAAAAAAAAAAAAAAAAACCTGCAGACCCAAAAAAAAATGTAATATGAAAATGTTTTTTTTTTAGACATAAGTGGCTACAGTGCACAAAATTGTTGTAATTTGTGCGTTTCACTCAGCAATGTTCAGTTGACTGAACAAACACTTAAGTAAAGCTGACAATACATTTTTAGTATAAACAAATGAGTTGGATACAATTAAGTTCATGCAATTACATGAGTTTCTAAGTAATGTGAAAAAGGATGGTTATGAGTGATTTTATTTGTCATATTTTCATATTTTTTTCAAGTGTATTGGTTCCAACAAAGAAAAAAAACCCTGACAAACAAAAATAGTCCAATTTAAAAAGAATGGCTGGAACACAAATGAGATTTAAAAACAGCATTGAGAAAATCAGTTTTAAAAATGCATATAAAATGAATATTTTGTTTATCTCTGTCTCATTTACCCATAAAAAGTCATTTTAGCTTCATAACGTATAGCATCTAGACAAATTACTAGCAGGTAAATATTTATGTGCACAAAATAATAAATTAGAGGATTATTTGGAGTATAATTATAGGATTATCAGTTAAAAGCAGCAGAAATCTCCAGTGTTCACTATGCAATATGATTAATCAGTCTTAAATCTGACAACCGCTGACATCACAGTCATTTATTCTGTATCTGAGGGTTGGTTCTGCCTCGGGTGAAACCTTCAACTACAGCAAACGTCAGTTTTTTATCTCGCTTGAGCAAAGTTGTCACTGCAGAGATGTAATATGTTTGTCTTTCGATTCAATTAGCTTACAAAAGACCTTGAAGCGATGCAATCAATTATGGGATGATGTTCTTTTACCTTGCAGTAATACTGCCTTCAAGTCACGTAGGAATGATTGCATTTTGAGTGCACTTCGAACACAACACAAAGTCATAACTGCCAGTTTTTTAAAGCACATCTTTCTGAGAATAATGGTGGTGAAATGGTTTGATCATAATTCGATGTCAGTTAAGTTTAGTGTATGTGGTTTATGAAGCGACACGCTTGCGCAACAAAACTACATTTCCCATAGTTCTCTTTCGCAGCCTAAAAATGATAAAATACATTGGAAAAAAAGTTAGACATCTAAGGCCCTACCATATACATGGAGCAATGTGGCACCAGGCGCAACACAAGTGCACTCTTAACCCGAATTAGTTGAGTTTACTCGCAAATCGCGTGGAAACCCGTTTGCCTTAAACCACTTTAGTTTTTACACATGCTGAAACTAAACATGTTAAGTTGTATTAACATGGAACCCTTAGTTTTACACATGCTGAAACTAAACATGTTGAGTTGTATTAACATGGAACCCTAACCTTTTACACAAGCTGAAACTAAAAATGTTGAGTTGTATTAACATATGTATTAACATTTTCAGATTAATTATATGTTAATACGACTATTTAATGGATTAGGATCCATTCAAAAAATGGATATCACAATCTTCTCAACCTTATAGGAGTCAAATATTACACATTCCTGGTGTTGATAGAACACCTAGTTTACAAATAAAAACACTAAAGGAGTTACCAGATTTTCTTAGGGTTCTGCATTACCTACTTTAAAGAACTGTAAAATAAAATGACAAATCATTTAATCTTATAAAAATAAATAAACATATCACTGTATATTACTCTTTAAAAACTTTATTTCAAAAACATCCAGAAAGTTAAATTGTAACCTTAGTCGGGGATCATAGTGGAATAATGTATTCATTGTAAAGTTAAAAAATAAAGACAAAATGCATACAGTTGTTTTAACAAACTCGTTTTTATTAAACAAGTCCCTTTACATCATAGGTTAGCTTTTAAAATAAATGAAGGCACAATATAGGAATTTCTGTCATCAAAATTATATGAAAGTTGCTTATCAAATGGTCTGTTCAAGTCCTGTACATGTCAGTGAATGTAAGTCCTGTGTCAGTTAAGTTGATTCAGTACCTTTGACTTTGCAACAGTACAGCAGTGCTCGAGTCAAGAACATTCAGCAGATGAAAAACAGTTGCAGGATATGAGTGGATCAGTTGTGTCCAGTTGCCAACAGTAAAGTTCAGAGCATGGTAGGTTCACAGAACAGGAAAGGCTGTGCGGATCCAACTTTCTCGAAAAATCCTGGAGTACTGGTTCCCTAGACAACACAAAGTCAGACCAATTACAATCAATACCATTTGTGTTTTATAAATACAGCAAGTTTATGGTGGAAAAAATTCAATCATCTTAGACTTTCATGACTCACAAGAAACTACTTTGGTTAGATTAAGACTTGAATTTACTATTTCCAAGTGAATTAAATATTTAATTCATCTAATAAATTTAATTCTGTCATTAATTATTCATCCTCACGTTGTTCTAAATCAGTAAGAGTTTGTTCATCTTTGGAACACTTCATTTTAATGAAATACAAGAGATTTCTGTCCCTCATCAGCCTATTCAACTACCACTTCCAAAGCCACGGAAAGGTAAAAAGGAAATCATAAGTAATCCATTTAACTACATGTGACTTTTTTTTTACTACAATTTTAACTCAAATTTATTTACAAAATATGAATCTTCAATGCACGTTCACGCAACAACATCTGCTCTTGCATTAACAACATGCACAAGTTGTAATGTTCTCATGAACGCAATGTTGGAAATATTTTAATAATTAATAGTTGGAAATATAATTAATATTTTATAAATTAAGCAAACACAGCATGTGCGTAGTTAAATAAAGTTTATGTTAAACCACTGGAGTTGCATGGAGTACTTTAATGATGTACCTTTATACCTTTCTGGGTCTTGAAAGTGGTAGTTGTGTAGACTGTCAATGGAGGGACATGAAGCTCTCAGATTTCATTAAAAATATCTTAATTTGTGTTGTGAAGATGAAAGTCTTACATGAGGTTTGGAACGACATGAGGTTGAGTAATGACAGAATGTCCATTTGTGGGTGAACTAACCCTTTAAGAATAAATTAAGACATGCACCTTAAGAATTCTCACTAAATAGTCAGCCGCGAAGAATCTTTGTTCCCTTCTTGAGGCTTTGTGATGTTCAGGGCAGGTGATGGGCAGAGATTTCCCAATCAGTGGAGTCTAAAATGACAAAGCAAGAAATATATATATATATATATATATATATATATATATATATATATATATATATATATATATATATATATGTATATGAATATATCTATCCTTTTGTAAAATAATTTGACTGGACAAATTCAAAATAAGTGTTGTGAAATACAGAACCTATCTAGTTATATCTATATGATATCTAGTTATCAAAAAATTCCTGGTTAACCATTCTCTCATATATATATATATATATAAAATAGCGAAATCAATACATTTAAACATGAAAGCATAACCAAACATCAACCAAAAGTTAATCTGATAAGTACATTTTGCATAAATATTTAATCTGAAAGAATTACTTACCCATTCTAAGAAAATAGCTCCTCCAAATAAGGAAATAAAGTGCATTGTTGGTCCGCAGTTTGTGGAGTTGTTTTGTTTGGCAAAAGAGAGTAAAAGATAGTTTGAGGATGAATACATACTTCATAATTTGCACATCACAAATATTGTCATTAAACAATATAACATTATAAAACACGTATTGTAAATTAGTTAAAACACTTAACTTACTCGGTGCCGAACGTTAGGACCTATGTGAGAAAGGTTGAGGCGTGCACACCACATAAATATCGTTACAAAACAATATAATGCCATGCAATACATGTTGGAAATTAGGTTAAAAAAACACTTACTTTCGGTGTTTTCCCTGTTAACGTTACAAGCCTCCTCCTCATAAGCTCCGTATTGAGTCGGAAGAAGATCGCCTTTGAAAAAAGTTTTGGCTCGTTTAAGTGCGCAGAGCATTTAAATATCGCTATAAATTAATATATTATTAAATACATTGTAAATGAGATAAATCACTTACTTTCGTCGTTTCCCTGTTAACAAGCAAACCTCATCCGTGTCTGGTCTGCTCTGCATCGCGCGTCAACGAAAATGCCCCAATGAGAGTGTGGTTTAGCCGTGCACAGCACATACATGTTGTTAAACGGTAAAAGGTATATAAACATGATAAAACATTAAATATATGGGTTTCCCTCCTCGTATGCCCATCGCGACTCTTTGAGAGTCAAAGAAAATGGCGTGTGTGGAAAAAAAAATTCACCTTGGACGTTAGACTAGCCCCTCCCCTTATGAAACTAAACATACCAAGTTATCTCTACTAAACCTGATTAGTGCAATAATTTTTTCAGCTAAATAGTACAGACAACTAATGTTGTTTAGTAATGATAGCAGGTTTTTACAAAACATAAAAGAATAAGTAATGATCACTCGTAAGGTTAAGTAGAAACAAAATCTGGTTTTACAGTGTGTTAGCCTCAATCCGACACAGTTATCATTTTCACGTCCTGCTTAAATAGCAAAAATAGTTTGTATAAATAGTTGTTTAAATAGCAAAGGCATTGCATGATTTGTCCGCCAATGGGCTGCTGGTCTGAAAACGAGGTGTGTTCAGGTGCAATGTTGGCGTGTTGCTATTTTAAGGCAACGGAAAGTATTTTTATTTTTTTATATTTAAAGGGCGCATTAGTAATTTGAGCGTATAGGCGGGTCCCGATAGATGGTTTGCTTGCATGCTTTAACCTCCCACACAAAAAGATCCGTTTCCTGTCTGGAGACACGTTCAGTTTTTCCCCTTGAAAATTCCGCCATTATAGCAAATATCCCCCATATCCCCCAATAATCCCCCTTAGCATAAACGCAACTGGCTTTTAAAGGGAATGGGAGATGAAACTCTGTTTTTTTGCACGTTATGTCCAAAACACACCCATTACTAGAGAATATAGGGACAACCATTTTAGACCATGCACCTGGCGCGCCGACCATTTTTCCCGTCATCAAACAAGCAAAGGTGGATTTGAACAGCTTAGATCGTCCATGCGCTTAGATCGTTAAAATAGGGTTTTAAAATAGGGTTTCAACACCTCATTTCGTTGCACTAGTACTAAGCCTACAAAATCACGCATATTTTTGTTTTTGCTAACATGGATAACGTAGCTTGCTAAGCTACATGCTAGCAGCCTTACCAACATTTAGTATGTTTCTATAACTTCACAAAATGCTCAGATTTAAAAAAATGACAGCACTTCCGTAGACCTTTTTTACAACAGCTTTTTACAGAAAGTATTTTATTATACTTTCTACTCCACTACATTTCTACAACGTTCTGTTACATTTTCTGATCAATTTTCCCCTGAAAAAAAACCCAAAACGTAATCCTGACTCGTCCGTCGTCACACGTTTGTCTCACGAGTGACGTTTGGTTGCCATAGATATATCAACTCAAATGCGTCTCTATAGCATGCGGTGTTTATCGTACAATTTATACACAAAAATTAGTTTTTACATGCATAGGAAATGCATAAGTAGGTTTAGTACATTGTAAAAAAAGTTTTGATTTGTTATCACAACATTTTTTTCTTTTGTCAAATCAACTTAAATAATTTATTTAGTTGAGAGAACTTATTATTTTGAGTTTCTGATGATTAAATTAATCTCCATTGTATTAACTCACTTTTTCCAGTTCAATCCACTTAAAATTTTAAGGCAACCAGGTTACTTACTTTTTTAAGTTAAACCAACAATATTTTGGTGTGGGTGCGTGTGTAATATACGTTTGATTAGGAATATGGCAAGCCAAAAGGTTCAGTTTAACGCCATAAATTAATCACATTTACTGCCAAAACACTGTAAAAAAATTTTCAAGATTTGTTCACAACATTTTTCTTTTGTCAAATCAACTTAAATAATTTATTTAGTTGAGATAACTTATTATTTTGAGTTTCTTATGATTAATTTAATCTACTTCATTGTATTAACTCACTTTTTCCAGTTAAATCAACTTAAAATTAAGGAAACAAGGTTACTTACTTTTTAAGTTAAACCAACTTTTTTTTTACAGTTTTACATTATTGAACATCATTATAGGAGTATTAGGTTGAATGAGTTAGAATTCAATATTTTATTAATCATTAGAAAATAGAATTTAAGAGAATAAATTATTACTTTGAATACTTAAAGTACATTTCAAATCAGGTACTTTTTACTTAAGTAGGGTTGTCATTGTGGTGCTTCTACTTTTACTAAAGTAAATATGTCTCTGGTTATTTGTACTTTTAGTTAAGTACTGCGATTCAGTACATCGTCCACCACTGGTTTGCTGACAAAACTCTGAAAAAATATCTTTCAAAGACATTTCAGTTGACAGACAACACGACCCGTGGAAAATAACACCTGATCTAGGAGCTTTATACAGCTTTTTACAGGGAATGCCATTGAAAACACAGGAAGTCTATCGCGCAGCCTCGCTTCCATACTTGACATGGCGCTGCTCTGAATAAGGTCTATACATTTCATTGAAACTAAACTGATAGAAACTCCGTTAAAACAAACCACAGTTTCCTAGCTGTATCCAAACATGTCTCTTTCTGAGTGACCAACCCTGAGCCACGGAAACAAACACAAATCCATCATGACAAGCAGGATATGGAGAGATTACACCTTCCCTAACATCTACTTATGGAGCCTGTGACCACTAATGGTCTCCTCTTTGCAACCATGTGTTCTATCATTTGATCTCATTTGGCTAACAATAAAAGAGCCAATTAAAGTATAACCACATTACTTTGTTAATAAAGCAGACAGATTGACTCAAGGGAACATTTCATTGGCAGTTAATTATGCACAGTGGTAGTCTCGAACCCACTGAGCCAATGTGTAGCAATAAAAGCCTATATACTGCTGCCAATTCCCTCTCACAGCTGCATCCAGCTCTAAAACCAATGGATAGCGGCTTGCTAAAGCCAGGCAGACACTCTCTGAAGAGAAATAGAGATTTGCAATTCTGCTGCTACCTCAGAGAGTAAGGGAAAGGTCCGTTTTTTTAATGAACAATGAATAGAAGACGGCACGGAAAGGTCAACTTTAGGTCACCGTTGGTTTGCGAAATGCTACGGTTCTTGGAATTAAGCTGAAAACAAATGGCATCAAGAGAATTAGCATTCTTGTGCACCTCTAAAGAATGTCTTCAACAGAACAGACTTCAACAGACCTAACAAAGATGCCCTATTGTCTCGGTATAAAGCTATCAAAGATGAATCAATGAAACTTAAGCCTGTCACGCCACTGGATGGCTTGACCTTGAGTGATGAACTTGCGTGTGTATCTGCACAGACTGGTTCCGCAAATAAAGCAGTGTGTGAACAAGGACTCGGTGCGCCAGACTGACATTTTGTCAATACTGTATTGGCGTTCCACTTAACCCCGGAGACAGAGGGATTATTATGTTGTTTCATGGTGGCAAATGGGTTGTTCACTCACTCAGACTCTATTTTATGTTATTTATGTCTCTGTGTGTGCTTCACTAATTTAATCGACTGTTTCGGTGCTTTAGTGATCCTAAAAACAGAATATTTTCCACACATATATAAATTTGACGTTACGCCAGAAGCACACAGTTTCACATTTATATTGATGGTGCACTTCCTTTGAAATGTACCGACACTAAAACAAATAAACCATGAGAATTAATTTAAAAATGTAATTAAAGATAAGTTCTGTCAATAAAACACAGGCTTTCATCTGTAACACAACATTGAGCATTAATGCCAATGTTTAGTGGGATCAGATCTACTTTTTAAGCTGACAGCTTATAATTCTTCATAATTAGTAAGATATGCAATAAAAATTATGCTTATTGATAATGCCCAACATTTAAATATTCATGTTCTTAACAAGGCAATTACATTTTGCAATCATTTTAGGGCATTTCATAATATTACTACAAATAATAATATAATTTTCATTTAAAAAATTATGTAATCATATTATTATTACTTAAAACTATTGAATATTTAAATTAAAAAATTGGTTAATATATTTTATAATCCTATTTAAATATCATGCATCCATAACATTATAGGCTATATTGTTATTTTAATAATGTAATGACATTTTATTACGTTGCTTCTATTGTAAATTGAAAATTTTAACCGTTTTTTAAAGTGAGTTTAATGTAATTTAAGTTGAAATTACTTAAACATCCATGTTGATTGTACTTAAAAATGTAAGGCAGCAACTTTTATTTACACACTGTAAAAAAAATATTGTTGGCTTAACTTAAATTAAGTAGCCTGGTTGTTTTAAAATTTTAAGTTGAGTGAGTTAATACAATGAAGGAGATTAATCATCATAAACTTAAAATAATAAGTTATCTGAACTAAATAAATTATTTAAGTTGATTTGACAAAAGAAAAAATGTTGTAATAACAAATCTTGAAAATTATATTAAAACTATTATATTAAAAATTTGCTATTTTTAACTTTTCTTGAAAAGATTTGATGGAATGCTTTGAACAGTTGTTTATTAAGAAAATAGTTTTAAATTACATCAGCGATATCTAGATCAACATTTATGTTAAATGCATGCTACTGTCCTGACAAGACAGTCTAGGCTGGCCAAAACCGAATCGCTCCAGTTATGAAGATCAGTTACATCTTCATGTCATACCGAATGGCCGTCCAGCCGTTTGTGATAAATGAAGCATGAAAAGCACTTAGATCAGTCACCGTTAAAAATCTGGCTGCGAAGCTCACTGGTACAACTTCATTTCCAAGGGTTAATATGACATGCCCTCTCCAAAACAATGAGAGTTTAAGCACATTTTCCTGTCACTCCAGAACCTTGGCTCTTTGATGAAGTGATCGATGGGGCAGGTTGAAGCAGATATGTTATACGGACACATACATCTTGATGTGATTATTTTGTGGCCCCATAATTCAGCGAGAGCATGTCATATATTTAGGTCTTCCCATGATGACGCTCTCTAGCAAGCCATTTAATGACAATGGACAGGCCCGGCGTCGCTACTGAATACAATCCATTATCTGTTCACAACAGAAAAAATCATTTATTCACCCTCATTTCGTTCCATTGGGAGATTATCAACGTCATATGAATGTCAAGCAAACATGTTCTAAGAACCTTTTGCGAACGTTCTGCTAGCGTTCCAGTTAAGTAATGAAAATGTTTTTTTCTGAATGTTTAAAGTTTAGTTAGTTTCCTGGTTATATGACTGTTAAGGGAACATTCCATTTTAGAATTTTGTACATTACAGGAACGTTACTTTTGAAAGTTCTCTGAACATTCTGAAACAAGTTGTGCTACGTTTAACAAAGTGTAAGACAAACAAAAACGTTCAATGAATGACGTTTTTGTGCCTAATGTTTTGAGAATGTTATTAAAGAGATAACTTTGAACAAACATTCTTACATTACTGTATGATTATTTGTTCATAATTTTGAGAAAATTCCTTTCAGGAGCTAAATTACTACATTTTTGGCCTTTTTTGTTCTCGCTGAATTATGGTGCCTCAAAAATAATCACATCAAGATGTATGTGTGCAAATAACATCTGCTTTTAGCTGGTTGCTATTAAAGGAGTAGTTCACTTTAAAAAAAAAAAAACTTTTGCTGATAATTTACTCACCCCCATGTCATCCAAGATGTCCATGCCTTTCTTTCTTCAGTTAAAAGAAGTTAAGGTTTTTGATGAAAACATTCCAGGATTTTTCTCCATATAATGGACTTCATTGGGAACCAAACGGTTTAAGGTCCAAATGAGAGTTTCAGTGCAGCTTCAAATGGCTTTAAACGACACCTGACAATGAATAAGTGTCTTATCTAGCAAAACGATCGCTCATTTAAAAAATAAAGAAAAAAGTTTACGTTTTATAAGCACAAATGCTCGCCTTGCTCTGTTCTGTGATGCACGTTCGTGACTCTCCAGTTCAAACTCGTTCATCAAAAATGAACAAATCTTTTTTCGAGTCATGACTCGAAGGGTCCTAGATAAGACCCTTATTCATCTTCTGGTGTCGTTTAAAGCCTTTGAAGCTGCACTGAAACTCTCATTTGAACCTTGAACTGTTTGGTTCCCAATGAAGTCCATTATATGGAGAAAATCCTGGAATGTTTTCATCAAAAACCTTAATTTCTTTTGGACTGAAGAAAAAGACGTGGACATCTTGGATGACATAAATTATCAGCAAAAAACTACTCCTTTAACTATGGTCTATATTTTAAACTATGGAATACTTTTGTAGCACTGTTTGGATTGACATAAGGGTGATAGCCTAAAATAATGATTTATTAACTATTTCTTTAAAGGCCGAGTGAAGTGCTTTGAAGCGCGCAGTGTTATTCTAACACAGTCTCATCCCAATTCGTCATATAACTGACGTCTTGGGACGTCTTTTGACCATTCGTCAATATATGCCTTTTCAGGGCCCCCTTAAACGTCAGTAGATGACGATCCCGGGTCGTCATACAACTAACGCTTTACCTTTAACGTCAGTTGGGTGACGAGTTGGGTTTAGGGTTAGGTTTAGGTCTGGGGTAGAGTTAGGATCCCATAACGTCATCTACCGACGTTTAAGGGGGCCCTATAAAGGCATATATTGACGAATGGTCAAAAGACATCCCAAAACGTCAGTTACACTCTAAAAAATGCTGGGTTGTTTTATCCCAATTTTGGGTAAAATATGGACAAACCCAGCCATTGGCCCAACGAATTGAGATGAGACTGCGCTGGTTATTCAATGTGTTGATGTAATTTCCACTGTAACAGGAAGACCTTTTTTTAAAATAGCCAATAGCGTTTTGTTTATATCACAGCCCCAGAGCCGTTGAGCTCTGCAAAGCTGCATTTGACAGCCAGTGTAATAGATTCCTCTTTTAGATTTAATATGAAACTGTTACTAAGCACAACAGTGAACATGATCATGCTGAGGTAATAAATGAAAGCTATGCACACGAGTGCAGCAAATGTGAGTTAATATGTGATTTCAGAGGTCGTACGGGTTGTTCCATCCATCTCTCAGTCATTTTCTTCTCCCCCATCATCTATGTCTAAAGCGGGAGGAATGGTGTCTGGAGAAAGTCTATCCTCCACAAAAAAATAGGAGAAATATTGTCTTTTAACAGCCACATGAAAGGAGAGATGCTGTGAGCCACTTCAACACGACAGAATAGCCTGCGGGGATTTAAACAGAGCGAGAACCGTCTCCGGCAGATTTGGATGCTGTCACGTACACCGCGCAAACTCACCGTTTATGTGGGGATTATAAGCAAATAGTTATTATTTTCATGAAATGGAGCTTTTCCATTCTAACTAGGGCTAGCAATGTTAAAATATTGAAAAATCTATTAAACATTAAATGTTGAATACTTGCTACATCTGTCTCCAGCTAATTGAGTTGCTACCAAGAATGTTAGGACTCAGGAGAATAATTTGTCAGTGCAAAAACATCGAATGGTCCAATTTATTGCTTGCTGCAGGCGGCGGAGTTCCAACTGGCTTTGATCAACCTTTTTAGGTCAGTATCACTTGAAATACAGAGAGGTCTCAGTAACCACAGAGAAAATATTTCATCTTTTTCCTCTCTTCTTAAAAAAAGAAAGGGGAAGTATTTTTGTAGTCGTCTGGTTGGTTGCGAGGGAGATGCTAAATTCTTTATGGGGCAGGAAAACCAGGATAGCAAGGTAGTTACTCGTCTGCGTTGTTTATTGCAGTTACGCACCGATTATCGGTTAAACATTTATGATAGCGAACGCAATTATAAGTTTAGCTGCAACACCATCAGATTCTGTCCCCTGCTACAGATCAATGGATCGACGGTTGTCAATAGGCATTTCCCACACAGCTCAAACAGAGCTCGTGCTTATATCCTGAGAATTTTGAAGTCAAAGCAAGGAAACATCAAACGGGAGGCGCTGACAGCTCGCGCGTCCGAGTTGCGTTTCTGACAGACAGACAAACCGCTGAGATGGATGGGAACAACGTTGCTTTTCTCTTGTGTTTTCCCCAAATCTTGTTCATAGGGGCTTTGTTCATTTATTTAATTTTGCTTTGCATCTGCCATGTCAAGCCCCTAAAATAACTGACAATTTATGATGAACCAATATTATGAGGGTAATATTCCATTGACGATAACCGTCAAAGCGGATTACACTGGTGTGTTCTAAAAATGAAACTATTTGTAATTCACAGCATTTGAATCAGTAAACATTTAATCAGCGAATCTTTTTTTCTTTATTTACAATTTAAAAAGTAGCCTATAATTATTTACGACATAAACAAATAATTGCAACTGATATTGCTTTTTCATTCAATGTTTAAGTGAAGTGATGTTAATATTAAGTTTCCCCATAATATGCTAAAAGTATTTAGGCTATATTTTACGAAGCGAAGCAAAGCAGTTTACCAATGCGTTATGTTTAGTTCCTGAATTATTCACTATTTTTGAACAAATCTGTAGTAATTTCTTCATGGCCGCTAAAAAAAGTATGTTCTACTGTATGTAGAATGAATGAGTGTCGTATAATTGTAATATAGATTTACTACATCCACCATGTTGATATTATCATGTGATCAACCAGCGTCAGTTACATCACTTCACTGCCATTCATTAATCTTATCCCGTGGCCTCATGGGAAAGTAAAGTGTCCATCATTTGCACACTTCAGAATCTCGCCGAAAAGTAGTAGGTCATCCAGGTACACTTTTATGAGTACATACTGTTTTTCGCCTACTATAAAGTAGTATTTCACTCGCTTTGTTCCAGAATGAATCAGCAGTTTTGAATGAATCGGTTGAGTGAATGATTCAATGAAACCGTTAGAAAGTCACTTCTTGTAATTACTGTATGTAGCCTACTTGAGTAAAACTTTCTTAAAGACCATTTTTATAACCAAAAATTTATGCTTTCAAACAAAATGCTAGTTCTGTAATAACTGGCACTTATTAAAATGCTAGAAAAGGTTCATTCATTCATAAAAACACAGTCCATTGTTCTCCATAGTTAACCTTGAAGATGTGTCGAGATGCCATCTTTTCCAGGCTTCTGCCCTGATCCCATTCATTATCACTCAGAACGATCTCTTAGGTCACAGGGCCAGAAATTTTAATCACGGGGCCATAAATGGAAAAATTAAAGAGTGCATTTATAAAACGCTGAATGTGTGAAATGAAGTTTTTGGATTGCAAACCTGCAGCGGTCTGCTCTGGTCGTTAGTTTTGTAAAAGTGAAGCCAGGTCATCTATCTGGGGCATGTGCAGCCGTCTTTAAGATGCAAACACTACTATTATTCTGCTTTATGAGCTTGTCTGAAAATACTACACTGTAACATGCAATGCCACACTTCACCTTAGTCGTAAAATCTGACTTAAGGTTTATATCTGGCCTGGGCTGTAAATTATAGTAAGGTTCACTGTAATAGTAAAAGGAAAAATCACTTGATCCTCTGCAGCCACCGTAGAACAGCAACACTGAACATGGCTATTGACATATTAAGGAAGGAAACATTTTACAGTCAGGAGTAGTTAATATAATAGTTTACCAAATAAAGTAAACATAGCTATAAAGCTGCCTTGTATTAGTTCTATTTTGATTCTGTCTGATTTTAGAATTAATTTAATTTATCAGTTTAACTTCATAACCATTAAAAAACATAAATGGGTAGCATGAGACCCGTTTGCCATAAACTGATTATACAATTATTTTGTAAATTTTTATAAGACTTCATCTACTGTAGCAATTTTGAACTATTTTTAAACAATGTACAAAATGCTATAATGTATAACAACTATACAATAGTAGTATTGAAAATATAAATATTATAATAATATTAGAGCTGTCAAATGATTAATCACGATTAATCGCATCCAAAATAAAAGTTTGTGTTTACATAATATATGTGGATTCACTGTGTATAATTATTTTGTATATATAAATAAACACACATGCATGTATATTTAAGAAAAAAATATTATTATATATATATATAATATGTATATATAATATAAATTATATATAAATCTATATACAGTATACACATGAAAATATTTCTTAAATATATACAAGCATGTGTGTGTTTTTGTGTGTGTGTGTATGTATATATATATATATATATATATATATATATATATATATATATATATATATATATATATAATTATACACAGTGCACCCACATATTTTATGTAAACACAAACTTTTATTTTAGATGCGATTAATCATTTATAATATATTATAATATAAAGCATAATGATAAAAAATTACTGTAAATGAATTACTGTATTATTGTTACTGTCAATTTAGATGTTTAAGTAATTTCAACTTAAATTAATCTGACTTAAAAATTAGTTGAATCTTGTATAACTTATTAAAAAAAGTTAAACAATTGCTTAACTTGATGTACTCGTACTTGAGTACAAAACGTGAAGGGCTGTTCTTCTCATGGGGCCGAGACACCCACCCCTGCGTGGGGAAATAAACGCGCTCACTCTGGTCCGCCCCGCACATCAGTCACGGGGGTAATGATCTCCGACTGCGGACAGGGTTACAGCGACGGCTCCGAATCGCTCTGCCTCGATGGCCCCACCGGCAGCACGGGCCCCCAGATACAGCACGCTGTCAGCAGATAGACACTCTCTGATGTATGGGCCATGTAGGTCACTGAGATTAGTGTCACAACCTTCAGTACGCATTATAATGGAGTTTAACATACACTGTAGGTGTCATTGCATTAATTTTGTCAAGGGCCAGTGCAGGACAGTTATGTGCAATGATAAGAGTAAATAAAAAAAATCAATCCAGGTTTTGATGACCTGTAAAAGAGACGGTTTCAGCCATTAAAATCATTTTCCACTTCTAGAATGCCAATTCATGTATGAAAAGTAGACCCAAAAATGTATATTAGTTATTATTTACTCACCCCGATGTTGTTCCAAAGCCTTCTTTCTTCTGTGGAACTCAAATGGAGGTGTTTTGAAAAATGTTCATGCTGCTCTTTTCCATATAATGAAAGTGGATTGGGACTGTAAAGCTTAAAAAAATTCTTTCTTTATTGGCATCGATGGTTCCACGAAGAGCCTTTGACATCCACAACCTGTCCGTTTCTTCTTATTTGCAAAAGAAGTCAATACTACTCATGTGCGGTTTCACACACGAGAGAGCTCCTCCACTCAATTATTGTGTAGTATGATAATTAACCAATTCACTATGCATGGCCAATTCTCAAAGGCGTCTTTGAACTAATTGTTCTCATTGACTCAATTAATTATTTGTTTGCTGATTTAATTATTTTCAGATCTGGAAAAATGGAAATTAAACAAGAGGCCAATGACTGTTGCGAGACAATAAAAATTCATAAAACAGGACCCATTCGAATGATGTACTTACCAACTCTTTCTAAACAAAAACAAACAAAAAATAACATTCAAATATTAATAGATAAAATCTGTCAAATTTGATTGCCAAGCCAAATATCTTAAATGTTAAGACATAATATGGTGCAACATCAATGTTTGAGTTTAAAGAATTAAAAAAATCTTTATTTTTTTTTATAAAAATATTGGACTAAAGTAGGCTACTTATAAAAAATCTCAATTTAATGCAAATTGGGGAAATAATTATTTAAATTCACTTGTTTACTCATTTATATAATCATTCTATTTATTCCAGTTTCACTCTTTACAATATTATATATTGAATATATTGTGTATATACTGTATATTACAGTAATATGCAAAATTGGGTACAAGGCCTGTTCTGTTTACACTGCAAATAACAAATGCTACAACCCATATAATCGTGCAATTAAATACTGTATAAAATGATATGATCAAAGAAGTTATGATAACATCTGTTTCGACATTGCTTTAACTCATCAAAATAAGTTAAGCAATTTTTAACTTAAAAAAAAATTAATTATACAAGATTTTACTCATTTTTAAAGTCCGTTTAATGTATAAGTTGAAATGACTTAAACATCCAAGTTGATTGTACATAAATATATATTGTATATTTTACAGGGCTGTCAAATGATTAATCGCAATTAATCGCATCCAAAATAAAAGTTTGTGTTTACATAATATATGTGGGTGTACTGTGTATAATTATTTTGTATATATATATAAATACACACATGCATGTATATTTAAGAAAAAAATTGTATTTATATATAAAATATGTATATTTATATATAATATAAATTGTATATAAATGTATATACAGTATATACATGGAAATATTTCTTAATATATACAAGCATGTGTATGTATATATATATATATATATATCTATATATATATATATATATATATATATATATATATATATATATATATATATATATATATATATATATATATATATATAAAAAATAATTATACACCGTACACCCACATATATTATGTCAATGCAAACTTTTATTTTGGATGCGATTAATCGCGATTAATCATTTAACAGCCCTAATATATTATGATTGTACATAATATTTATAAAAAGTTCCATAACACCTCATCTTTAAACATAAAAAAGGTAAATTACCCAATTCAGCCTGCATCCTGTTAATATTTTTGCATATTATTTGGTCTATATTTATTGAAATATTTCAATTTTTGATTACTCTTGTATTAGCAGTTGATATTGTGTTGGTTTGCCATTTTTACTCACTGCAAACTTGAATAGCTATAGGCCTAAATGTGAATTCTTACACTGATACAGTTTAAAATTGGGACTTTTAACAGGAAATATTAAAACACATTCAAATATTATTGATAAAATCAGCACACAAGTTACTTAAATACTGACACTCTTCATATTTGTCCTCTTCAGGTGGAGGCCGGTATCTTACGAAAAATGCTCCCCATCGGATGGTCCCAACACTATACTTGCATTGTTTTAAGGGTCGGGGTTAAGTTTGGATGCTCATAAAGCCTCAAACCACATGAATGTAATGCTAGTAGCACACACATTTTTCCTTGTCAAACAACGGTCCTCTGGCATGAAACATCATCTCAATGCCAGTGTCCTGCCCTCCACTTGTCCCAGACCAGTCGACACATTAAATTGTGACTAGCCCATGGCATCCATCCAACGGCTCTCAACAAAAAGCTAATATTCCCCAGCAACGCGCCAACCCCCGTCCGCTGTACCGTGCCCCCCGTAACGACCGGCATATGGAAAACAAATCGTCGAGGCCGGGATCAGACACCACACGGATGTTTAAGGCCTCATGGCAGCCGCTTTTTTTCCCCACTCGACAACTCCCACTATTATTTATCGTGCTGTTTTAAATGTTTTTCTCATTTGTTTCCCCTTAATATTTCATCGTCCCTTAAATATTCATTTAACTTCTTCAGCTTTTGAATTTTTTACCAGCTTCTCTTTCTCCACCTCGTCTTTCCCTGGGCTCAGCGATCATAAATAATTATGCGTGTGCTCCTAGAAACAGACTGCATAAATCATGCACATGAAGTCTTTTTTGTCTTTTCTCATTAAGACGTGCACTTCAACTAAGCCTAAACACTTCCCACTGCCCCACTTGTGGAAATTGGATGCTGTATCCCTCAATATCATCGCTTAAATTGGTTATAGCCTCTTGGTATTACACCGAAAGGCGCCTTTTAATTCCTTTTGTTACCTTTATATGCGGTCATCTTGAATGATGCTTTGTTAGCGCAACCGTTTTCAACTCTTGCTAACTTGTAAACATTTAGGCAATTATCTTTCTGCAAAACCAAAGCGCTGGCTCTCGCCCTGAGTGGCTCTTTCATGCCAGCCGAAGCAGGGAAATATGTTTGCTTAATAGCTTCCTTGTTATGTCCTCATAAATTAAGAACTCGGTTCATCTCGTCGCGCTCCACAAGAGGAAAACATCAAACATCTCGCGCAGAACTCACGGAAAAAGAAAGTTTGCTTTTGAAACATTCACAACACTGGAGGAGAGAAAGGGAATCAAGATACACTCACTGCATATGTCAACGGGATCAAATCCCGTTGAACACACATCTGTTTCTCAAGCCCACTCCTGATCACACACAGGTTTCCAAATGTTTGAGGAGGGGAGAGGTTATTTGTGAGGAATTAGCATATTTGAGCTCATTTGAATACAAGCAAATCAATATTTTATCCTTCCCAATAGTTAACGTGTTTTACTCTCTGAACAACATCGTTGAGATGTTAATATTGCAGGTGCAAATATCTCGGTCCATCTGTACGGGGAAAATAAGACACTTTTATTGCATGCATTGATAATTAGAAAGGAGAAAAAGTTTAAAACATCATCTTGTTTGCAAGCTATTTAATGTGTTAAGCAAATTTGCTTTAGTCAATGAGAAATCCACGACTAGCCATCCTATCCTGGATCATTCTGATGTGCCAGATATGCACTTTTTGTGCACAAATTCACACATCAAAGTCAGCATCTGCTCTGTATTTGTGTATAACGCCTGCACAGAGCCTCTGCAAACATCCGGCGAGCGGAAACAAAAAGGTACTGTAAACTTTGAATATTGTGGGATTATCTGTTACTTAATGAGGCCGTTCGATCAGACAGAGCAAATAGCAGTATGTTAATTAGTGATTATACTCAATGATCCTGAGCACACATCGCAGATATCTGTGGTAACGTTTATCAGTCTCCCATAGCCAGAGGCAACTCGAAAACATTATACAGCATCCATATTCGGATATATACACTATGTTAATATGATGCTGCAATGAAAGTCCAATTTAAGAAAATATCTTGGGTACAATATATTTTTTTAATATGACTATTTTGCATTTTAGATATAAGCTCTGTAAATTTTCTTTGTTCTGTCACAAAATTAGTGAAAGCTCAGAGTCCTCTCTCATTTGCATACGCTAATTGCTCGTTCTCAGAAGTAACCTCATTTGATAATAAGACAAGACCAATAAATCATGGACTTCATCATTAAATGAATTGCATCCTGGGGAATATTGATTGTTTTATCTAATTGTTTTTGTTATGTTTAAAAAAAGTAAAATCTAAACTATTTATACACCTATGCCATCATTAGGAAGTATAAATTGATTATTACAATTATTTACATAATTATAGTTTAGAATAAAAGTCTTTGTATTAATGGGTTTTGCTCATAATTGCTCATTTTCTAAATGGACATTTTAAGATGTTTTGAACATATTCTATATTGACATTGTCAGAAAAGATTCGGACATTTCAAAATTATTTCAGAGATTTACACGCACACACACACATACACACATATACACACACACACACATATATATATATAGACATATATATAGACACACACACACAAATATATATATATATATATATATACATACACACACACACTGTTTTAAAAAATAATAAATTGTGCATTTAGGTGTTTAAATATTTTTTTTTCAGCATTTTTTAAATGCATTTTAAAATTGAGATTTAAGCTTACAACTTTATATAATGATTGAATAAGAGAGGAAGATTTGTTAAAGCAAGTCACCATTTAATGAATCACCATTTAAGAGGTTTAATATTATAGCATTGCTTTCAAAATTGCAAATTTTGCTAATTACTGCAGTCAACTGCAATTTCAGAACAGCCTATATAGACTAAAAGTCAATGTTGTCATTGTCATGAGGCTCTTGAAAACTGACAAAAGACATCTCTACTGTAGACATGCATCACTAAAACATAAATGACTTAAATTATAATATCTGTATTGTAGAAATCAAAAACAGTAAAAACAGAATTATTACTTTTTGTGCAAATTTTGGACGCATCAAAAATGGGAAGAATTGACTGTTTACTAAACCTCCATGTACTAAAACGAAGTATAAAACAATCGAAAAATTTATTATTCTAACACATTGTGATTTCAATGTTGACACTGAATCACTAAAGGTAGTTGAGGTCCTTCTAATAGTGTTCTGCCGCCATCGTCTGGCTTAGTTGAATAGATCAATACTTAACGGCCTTATAGAGCTGGTAAGTCCCGCCCATCCGTAAAACTCCAAGTGGACCTCTAGGTTGAAAAAGCGTCAATGCAAGTGAATGAGAGAAAATAATTATTTTCTGATCCCGTTTGAATTGTGCCATGAATGTAACATATGTTGTCTGTGAATTTTTTATATAATTTCTCATGTAACAAGTTTGACAGTTTATTGTATGATTCTTTGGCTAGCAGTTGTGGAATAGACATAACGAGAAAGACTACACGTCCCATATGTGACGTCGCCGCTTAACACATTTTCCCTCCACAAATCACGGTTTTCACCACGCTCAACTAGTTAGTCCTCTCCCTGAAAGAAGGCGGTGAAGTGCACCAAAGTCACAGGCATGTTTAGCGGGATCCGTGTGTTAGTGGGGGTGATGTATATCAAACACGTCGAGAGTTGTAGTCCACAAAGTGCTCTCACACAAAGTCTAACCGTATGAAAATTCTACAAGCTAAATTGTAGCATTCTTTACACGAAACATTATATAAAAAATTCACAGACAACATATGTTACATTCATTGCAAAATTCAAACGGGATTAGAAAATAATTATTTTCTCTCATTCACTTGCACTGACGGTTTTTCAACCTAGAGGTCCAGCGGGGTTAGCTGAAGGGGCGGGACTTACCAGCTCTATACCATCTTTTTCTATTCGACTCATTCAGTCAGTCACAAATTATTCATTGAGGGTTGCATTACGGGATTTATTAACTATTCTACGCAAAATACATTGACAGTGTCATTTGCACATCTCGAAATAGTCTTTGTTAACGTAAGAACTCATTGTAAGGAAATCTTGCTAATGCTAATTTTGTGGCTAGTATTTTCCTATACACACATTTAAGTTTAAATAAATTTACACTTTTCAGATAATTTGACAAAGTGACTAAATACATATTCTGTTCAAAAGTCATATTTACCGTATTTTTAACATCACGTCACGTTCACCGAGGCTTCAGTTACGCTAACTGAAGAAAAAACAACAACCCAAAATTGGGTGCCATCTTTAAATGCCAACGCATTAATCTAATAAACAAGAAATAAAACAAGTCCACTTTAAAAAATCTAGAGAAATAAATATGTTAATTAATGAGCTCACTTGTGACTTTTAGTACAGAAACTGGGAGACTTTTATTTTGAATGAAGTAAAAGGAAGCCCGGAAGTTTGGATATTATTGTTGAGTCAGACTTCACGTTAATGTACCCGACACTTCCAAAAGAAGAATGACGGCCGGTTAAAGCAACAAATGAGATGGATCCGCAGAGTTTGTCAACTACTATATCTGCCCTCTAGACCGTTACCGAGCATTTTTAGTGTTATAATATGATCGACACGCAATCTCACCGTTATATCCGTTAAATTGACAGCCGTTGCGCTTAGGAAGGAAGCAGGAGAGGAAAAGGGACTGACTGCGCACTAAAAACACACACACACATCGGGAAGTTTACTTAAAAGGGCAAAATTGTTTTGCCCACCTACATGATAGCCACATAAACGTTCGTATTTTAAACATAATCTATTATATTTATTGATATTAATCAGATATAACGTTATATTAGACTATGTAAAGTCATTTTTGGTTTATTATTAAGGTTTGTTCTTCGTGCAAAGGATTGTTTTTCTTGTGTTTTGCTGATCGATAATAATCGATCACACACCCCGACGTGATCGATCATGGCCACAGATGCAATAGCGACTGAAGAAGTCTCAAACCAGAGAGACTCGAGTGATATGAACTCTAACAAAAGTATTAATCCCGAATCAGACACACCCAACTGGACATCTGAGACGCAAGAAAACAGAAATATAAGTAGCCCAACATCTTTATCATCATCATCGGTTTATTCTGGGAAGAACTACCTGAGGACTCCATAACAGCGAATTCACTGGCGAATGGAAACAGTGGGATACGAGCAGATCCACCGCAGGAAGCAGCGAGTTCAGACAATAGACAAAAACAAGGCGTGAGGACTTCAACTCCTGTGCACACACTCTCTTCGCCAGCTGAACACAATGGAAGGTATTTTTAAAGTCCCTGTGAAATCCTATTTGACAATCCTTCTTTTTTTATGGAATATAGCAGTGTTTATTATAAGTGGTTTATCTGTAACATCCCTCTTGTAATGACATCTCTTCTCTGATGATGACGTGTTTACTTGCGTGAGGGCGGGGACAGCCTGTCACTCACATGAGATCGACCAATAGCAAACCACAAACATCCAATCAGTTCCCTATGAACAAAATCAAGTCCCATCCTACATTTTATTCTTGTTTAAGAAGTTACATATGGATACACATCACAAAGTGAAAGAAAAGTCTATAAAAATGTTGTTTTCATGCGAATTTAACATTCTCTGTGTCTCAAAACAAATGCTGCCTAGGTAGGCAGGACACTAAGGCTGCGTCCGAAATCGCATACTTCCCTACAAAATAGTAACTTAGGCGAAGAACAGTATGTGAGGATTTGTGAATGGCAGTGAAGCTACGCTACCGACACCGTAGGTCACGTGACAATGACAACAAGGTTAATGTAGTACGTTCAGAACATACTTTTTTAGCTAATTTTACGTTATTCGAAATAAGTACAGTCTAAAGAGTATGCGATTTTGGACGCAGCTATCGTTTTAAGACTGTCACTGGTACAGTCCATGAATACGGGACACTTTGGACTAGTTATCAAAAAACAAATTCAATGGTTTTGTCAGAGAGAAGTAGTTTGATAAAATAAACTGTTATTTAATGTGAAATTAACGTGGAAGGAAAATTAGCTAGTTTATAAACGCATCAAATGTCTGAATCTTCCCTCAAAGAGTAACTAAACCGTAAACCAACTTTTTTTTAGTTAATGATCTGTAAGAATGGATTTTTATTAACCAGTCATTGATTCAAGTAACTTTTTTGACATTTGTGTATAAAGTGTTTTTTATTTCTACAATATATGGTGTATAAAGGGGTTTAGTTACCCTTTATATTGTGAGATTTGGCACCAAATTGGATTGTATAATCCTTACGTATTTTAATTGAATAACTAAACAATTTTACTATTAATTGAAATGCGTAAATAGTTGTGTAGCTACTTTCGGTTATTTGCAACCCGTTACCAATTCTGAACTAGTTTAAATTTTATTTTGTATTTTTTTAATTATTATTAGAACATGTAGAACAATAATAATAGCAAGTAACACGTTGTGGGTAACAGGATTGATAACCCTATAGAAAAAAAATGGTTTAAAACAACTTTTTTTGTTCGTGGAGGGCCTTTTCTTTCTGTGCTCTTATTGTCACTTAAAAGTGTGGTTACATGCAAAAGATATGCCTGCAGGTTAGTTAGCTACTCCTAACAATCTCTAGGTGTTCTATATACAGTCTATTCAGTCATGTACTTTGTACCAAGTGTGTGCCATTTCTAGTGTATTGGCTTTATTGTATCGGCCAAATTTTCTTGCTGGACCGATAACAACATTAAAAATGAACATTGGTTTATCGGCCAGATACCGATATGGTGACTGATATATCATGCATCCCTAATATAAAGTTACAAAATGTTAAACATAAACTAGTGCTAAGAACTAGAATCTGCTCTACATAAATTTACGGTTCGGAGCTGCTACTGCCCTCATGTCAAGAAAAAATCACAATGTAGTTTTTGTCCATACAGTGAAAGTCAGTGGAGTCCACAGTTGTTTTGGACCCCTTTGAAAAACATACTTGTGTGTTTCCTATTTATGTGGTACTAGTTTTAGCAAAGTGACATTAAAAAAAGCGTGCAGCGTTGTGTCCCATGACAACAGTGTGAACTGTTGCAGATCTCTTCTAAGAAGGGTGGCATAAAGAGCAGCAGACATTCCCCCTGGAGGAGTATGACAGACACCACATGGATGGCATGGCAATTAGCTCCCGTCCACAGTTAACCAGTGTCCACGTCTCCCCCTCACATCTGAGCGCCAGCTTCTCTTTCAAATGACTAAACAGCTGGTGGATGAATGACTCCTTTGCTGTGCCTCATTCATTAAAATCGGAATACATAACAGCCTGGACTCACAAAACACACACACGTATACATTGTGTTTCATACATTGTAAAAAAAAAATTAAAAAAAAAAAACACATTACTTACTATGATTTCTAAGCTGTTTTCTTCAGGGAGACCAAAGAATGTACCCACAAGCTTGTATATTTAAGTACAGTAATTTCACTTAAATGGCAATGAAGATTACCTATCAATTGTCATTTAAGTGAAATTACTGAACTTAAATATACAAGCTTGATAAAAATTGTCATTTTAGAAGAAAATTTCAAATGGCATTTAGAGGCTTTTGCATCTGAACTCTTCATTTTGTCTCCATAATTTAGGGTTTGCCAGGACCACACACACAAATAACAGGGCAAAGTGTATGGAAAGAGATATGTTAGGTTTTTACATGGAACTTATTTTTGATTGAACATGACTCAGGACGTTTGACTATGTTCACAGTAGTATACTATTTGTAAACTGCTGCTTTTTTTCAGTATGCAGTCTAAATATTGACTTGTGCGAATATTTTTTGAATGCATGAAATTTCTAATTCATTTATACATATGCATTCCTTCAAAATATGCAGAATGCAATGAGTGCCCTGCATACTGTAGAATACTCTATCCCACAATGCAATGAATGCAATGTTTAATCTGACTATTAAAAAAACAATAATAATTTACATTTAAAACATGTTGATACTTTATAATCAAAGTTATCCAAGTTAAAATTGCTATTGTGTTAACTAGGGTTGGGTATAGTTTGAATTTAAACGATTCCGGTTCCTAACGATTCTCTATTCCAATTCTTTTAAGAGGCAGGGTCGAAAAAGTTTAGCTAACCTTGCTAACCAAAGGTCTTTTTGAAGGAAATACTCTTTCTGTCACAAATTTTGCATTTTGCCGAGATTTCGTTATTTTTATAAAAGTGAAGCCACACTTTGGACCGTCGACGTAAGCTACTCATGTTCGACTCGCGCGGTTATGCCAACACTTCCGATAGATGCTTCTTTGTTGGTGTTGTTCAGCGGTTTCTTCTTCTGGTCGGCGGACTCTGAATATCGAAACTAGGAATCGGAATTTTAACTTTTGAACGATTCCGGAAAAACGAAAAGTTAGTCCCTGGTTCTAATCGATACTCAATTCTCGATACCCAACCCTAGTGTTAACTAATGAACAGCATTTTTACAACATTTAAATGTTAAAAATTCATAATTGTATTAAAGTTAAATATTTTTAAATGGTTATACAATTTTGTTTTATTATTAAACCTAGATTTATAAATGCTTAAATTTTGTTCATGATATTAATTAAATCAATTAAAATGTAAGTATTAAACATTTGCTTCCAAACTAGCTACCACCTGTTATTTGCAACTGTGTTACCAATTCTGCCATAGTTTTTATATTATATATTGTACTTTTGTCAGTTTAATTTTATTTATTTATTTATTTATTTATTTTTTGCGAAATCACCCAAATAAGGGTTTTAAACGGTAGGGTAAGGGTAGTCAAAATTTGAAGTGGATCAAAACCTTTTATCAAAGTTATACATTAATTTCGAACAATACCCGTTCTTCTTTTAGGATTACTTAAAATGAGTAGCTCATGTTACAATGTTGCCTTGGCTTCTATCTGAAATAAAATGTAAATGTTTTTGCATAACATTTTTTTATTTCAAGTAACAAACTTGTTTTTTTTATGGTTTTAGTTTAAGTTTCAGCCTGAACACATCTCATGAGAATGAATGTGTTTTTCTGTGGTTTTTGCTCTTCTGTTACAGCCTAATTCATAAATCTATTCAAACATTGGATCTAGTGTTTATTAATGTAATATAAAAAAAATCACCCCTTGAGGACCGTCCCGTCCTACCAGTGATCTCGCTGTGAAATGACTTTAGTTCTAGTAAGAATGGCATCTGAACCTGCTCTGTTTTCAAGAAACCAGAGCGGGTTTGTTCTTTACGCCAAAACATTGAACTTTGAACGCAGTCCAAGAATTTCAGGCTTATTCAAAGTCACCACCCAAATCTTTTCCCAAAGAAGGTGAAACTCTTTCGCCTACTTCCATTTGTAAAAGAGCTTATCTCGTATGTAACAGAATTTGTTGTGTGTGAAGTCCTCAAGAATTTACATGCCTTTGGATTTGAGATTAACACACCAAAGAAGCCCATATGGATTTCTGTATGCCGTAAGCTGCGATACACTGCGTCTTAATGTGCAGTGGTCTTATTAGGTATTTGCAAAGCCTTTTCAACCATTCCTCAGTAACTACATCAGTTCGCGCTCTGTGATGAATGACTATCAGCCAGTATCGGATTTTGACTTCTGGACTCTTTCAACTCGAATGTATTGGTTTTTTTAGTGAGTGAATAACTGAATTACAGTTGTTTAAAGTCAAAACATTTGGCTTATGGGTTCATTTTTTTCTTATCATTGTCTTCAGTTTTGAGCACCAGGAGTCGGTGGCGACCACAGAGGCTCGGCTGAGAATGGAAGGGGTTGAGCTAAAGGAGGAGTGGCAAGATGAGGATTTCCCCAGGTAGGCTGTTATACAGTATGTGTGTGTGTGTGGACATCCATGTTTATATACAAGATACAGTACCGTTCAAAAGTTAGTGGTCAGTAAGTGTTTTGATAGTAAGTATTACTTTTTATTCCGCAAGGACGCATTACATTGATCAAAAGTGACAGTATTGTAAAAAATCATATGATCAATAAGTTATGACAACATGTGTTTTTACATTGTGTGGTAACTCATCAAAATAAGTTTAGCAATTTGAAACTTTTTTTATAAGTTATGCAAGATTCAACTTAAGTCAGTTTAATGTCATTTAAGTTGAAATCACTTAAACATCTAAGTTGATTGTTCTTAAAAATTTAAGGAAGCAATGTTTTGTTAGTGACACTGATACAAATGTCTACTTTTTTAAATCAAAGAATCCTGAAAACCTGTAAATTAGTTTCCACAAAAATATTAAGCAACACAACTGTTTTCAACATTGATGATAATATTAAGAAACGGTTTGTTTGTTTGTTTGGTTTTAGCACAAATTCAGCATATTAGAATGATTTCTTAAGGGTCATGTGACACTGAGGGCTGGAGTAAAAATGCAGAAAATTCAACTTTGCATCGCAGGAATAAATGGCATTTTAATATATTTAAATAGTTATTAAAAATAAGTTTACTGTTTTTTATCAAATAAATACAATCTTGAGTTTTGCATAAGATGTTTAAGCATAAATAAGTCTTGTGATAATTAATCAGGCTTGTGCTGGATATTCAACCCAAAAATTATTATAATGCATAACATCCAGACTATATTATTATTATTATATAATGTAGTATAATTAATCTAGATTGATTTCCTTTTTTTTTTTTTGAACTGCATCTTAAATAAATATATTTTTTTAATGATGTGTAATTCATAGCTGTGGAAAAAAACAATTTGTTTTATTTGGATGCAAACTACAATATTAAGAATGATTATTCATAACAAGTGAATAAGTCTGGCATTAAAATACATTAAAATGCTTAAAACAATAGAAACTAGCCATTATTTTCAGCTTAAATCAAACCTCCTGAAATCAAAATTTATGTTTTTTAGATCTTAGTATGAATATGTTAGCCTTAAGGTTATAAATAATTTTACCTCTTCCCAATAGGGAAAACCATCAACAATCAAAAATGCATGATTTTATGGTGTCATGGCTTTGCAATCAAAAAATGTGGTTTTAATGGAAGTCAACGGGGCAAAAACAGCCACGAACAGTAAATGAGGGAGAAAAAGTCCAAATCTGATGCTGCACAAAAACTAACAATGCATCAAAACCAATGTTGTTTCTAATCTTTGACATGTCCAAGACTGTGATAAAAGGTAAAAAATTAAAAAAATTTATATTGAAAATAAGTCATTTGGTGTATTTTTTTTCCCAAATCAGTGACATCATTTATGAATTTGGCAATTAAAGAGTTAAAATCCTGAAATCTTTTTAAACATTTAGTAGTTTTGATCAGGACTGAGGTCGGTTAATAGATTTATGCAAAAAAAAAAGTGAAAAAAAATTTATCTGATACATTTTTACAGCAGTTTAAAGTAGTGGCTTTTTTCAGCCACGAACATAACGAAAGGGTATTGAATTTGCCCAGAGTGTACTGTTTTCAAAAATTTCAAAGCATTTTCCCAAAATATGTGTCAAAATAAGATTTGTCACCAAAAATCATTCCATTTGCTGAAACAAGGAAAAAATTATGGCCAAATTAAGACTAAAAAATACCCCATAGTGGCTGAAAAAAGCCACAACAGCACATAAGGGTTAACACCTGATGCACATCTCCCAACTTTTTACGTTCATTTAAGTCTTTTTAACTCATTTAGTTCTGTGCTTATGTGTTTTTTTGTTTGTTTTGTTTTTCATTAAAGCTCGAAGAACTCAATGCTGCGCTGGCGCACTGTTTGAGAATCAGCTTTCTGTACGTGTGTGTTGAATGTTTGTTCACATAGAGCCTCTTCTCAGACAGTGCATCATTTTGGAGTTCTTTTTCTGTGTCCAATTGCCCTTTAACAGCTAGGATCCTAGGAAAACAAACTGATGCTGTGTTCATTGTGTTCATTTTTTTTTACACGCTGAACTGAAAATAATTGTCAATTTGGACAGCCCTAATATGTACACAGCCATACTGCCCAAGCCTAGACTATCATCTAAATTATATTACAATAAATGTGAGTGTTTTTTGAATTTGGTTTTCCAGGCCACTCCCAGAAGAGGAAGATCTTCAGCTTGATGAGGAGCTTTTCACTGGGTCTTCTGGGGAAGGAGCACCTGGTAAGCCATAATGATATACTCTCAATATATGTAATATGTAGAGACCATTATTTATTTGTTACTATGGTCTTTTGTTCTTTTGACTAAATTTGCAGCTCCAAAGTCTTACGGACTAAACAGTGCTAAGAAATCTAAAAAGAAACTTTTGGCTCCGGACATCAGCCTAAACCTCGACCACAGTGAAGGCTCGGTCCTGTCTGATGAGCTGGATGAGAGTACAGAACTGGACCTGGATGATATAGACACTCCTTCAGACAACAGCAATGAGTTTGAATGGGAAGGTATGATGGTGGTTAAATCTGTAAATGTTAATAGTCTAACAGAAGGGGTCATGAACTGAGAATTCAAATTTTCCTTCATTATACTATAAAAATACTCTAAAACTTACCACTTTCTTATAGTGATATGAGAACGAGAAAAGATCGTCACAGGATCCCATTACCTTTCAAAGGATCCTAATGCTAGGATAGTGGGTTTTTCCCAACAATGTGAATATCATTATTTGTTTGTATTCGGTACATTACACTATGAATTATTAGGTACATTTCGATGCGGGCTTTGCAAACACACTTTTGCGATATGGATCTGCCAGAAATGCCACAAACATGCAAGTAATCATGCTTATTCTAATGGCTGATCAATGATTTCTGATAATTATTCAAGTTCAGACATATTATCTCTCAAAATCGTTTAATACTAATGCATCAGTAAATCTAGCCTGTGATTAAACGATCAATTTCACGTCGTTTCTCTTAGTTTCGATGAAAATAATCTTATTTAAACTGATTAAACTACATACAGAAAGCGACCAAAGAACACTCCCTTTCCAATCACCCAAGTTGTCAATGACACAGCGCGAGTTATCTGACACTTGCAAAACTCCAGTTATGTAATCAATGACTCTGTTACACTGCACAACAGTGCTCTTACTGTATTTGCATCGTGTTTGCATTGTTATTTGGTGAAAGCATTCGTGAGAGTTCAGAAATTGTGTTGCAATGATGAGATCGCTATCATCAGCCTGTCTGTCATCTGCTCATTAGTCATCACTGCAACCTTTCATGTGATGGGAATACATTTTACTTTATAGCACGATTTGTTAATCTCAATAGTTTTAGAAGATTTCGAGAGAGTTCCACTTGTAATAGAGGGTATGCACGCGACGTCATCGTCGGCCGCGGTCCCTGCAGTTACTCATAGCGAGTGGCAAAAACCGCTGTATTTGTTTTTAGTGCGAATTCCACGAAAAACAAACACAACGCATATAAAGTGGGAAAGAGCTTTGCGATTGACTGTACAACTAGATTTGACAAAAAATCAGAGGTATATTTTTAGAGACTGCTAAAGAGGAGCAAATGGATCACTGCAATTCACAGAAACAACTGGACTTTGCAGTTATCATTTTGTGTCAATATGCTGAATTTAGGTGTAAAGCCATACCCATATATTTTGGATTGTTATATATATTAACAACTCATCAATTAAGTATTTATTGTTGCATATTCTGCATTATTGGATGTTTTTTTTAATAAACACTGACCATAAAAAAAACAATAAAGTTTTATGGCTGGACGATATGATGATATAGGCTATATAACACTGATATAAGTGATCACCCGGATTTAGACCTACCTATATTATATTTATATAAAGCGTTCACTGGCAAATTTGCTTTATGTTTAGGTCTATATTGCTTTTATTTCCCCAGTGTTCGAAATCAGGCAAACATAAATGTCGGGCAACACGATTCCTGGCTGCATGTCAAGATCCATGGATCACTGGATCGTTAGTAAGTTGTAAGGAACAGTATATTGACTCCAACATTTAGTTTAAATTGATAAAATTGTTCGTTTTAGTTGCATTTTCCTCTATTAAATCCAGTCACGCAGCAGATCTTGTGCCACCCAGTCAGGCTGAGGGGGGTTGTTCCGGCGGGAAAGTGACGGCAATGCATTCCCTCTATACTAGCTATTTCATATGCAAAGATGTCAGCCAATCACAGCAGTCTCACACAGACACACCCCTTCAAATCAGAGGGCTAAAATCAGGCTTGGAAAAATGTCTTTTGTTTGGAAATTCTGACAATTTTTGATGTAAAAATCATACTAGCATTACAAGGGCAACCCAGGAAACATAAAATAATCCAGTTCATGACCCTTTTAACATTATCCCCAACAGCGACTAATCTAATTAGTCATTTTGCAGCCATGTCTTTCTGATCCTGTAGAAATGTTCCTTACTAACAGTACAGAGATCTTTTCATGGACCGGCTTTTGTGCAATACCTCTTAGTTAAACAGTTATGTGTTCTTGTTTTGTTTTTCTGTCCCGCTGCTCTCTTCTCTCTTTCCTGGAAGGATTGTTTCTTCTCATTCGTTTGCGACAGGCCGCAGGCCTGCGGTTTGTGGTAAGGTTACCTGACTGGATGTTTACTCCCCGATCAAGTCCTACAGCATTGATTTATTTTTCTTTATTGAGATATCACCCTTTTAGTATTGTTTGGAATGACACTACAAATCAGAGGTTATCCATTGTTTTTGTATGAAAATTTTGATGGTTGGATTTTGATTTGTGCATGATTTTTTCCCTCCAATCTCATCAAATCTGATTTTGTTAATCAGCCTCATTTTGGTGTCTTGATCATTTTGGTGTCTTGATGGAAATACATACATACATTGATGTTGACAGGCAGGTAGGACATCGGCCTGAATCCGAATGCAATGATTGGACGAAAACATGTTTGGTCCTGAGACTTCCACAGATGATATATGTACATGTTTTGATATTTAGACCACTTTTATTAGTTATTTCTTTCAGGACGTGATGAGTTTCAACCTGTTTAACAAAAAGTGTTAAAAAAAAATGTACCTACCCTACCTTTAAGCACACTTCTTTTTCTCATTAGCTCTGTTCTGAACCCTAGCTTGCTGCCTCGCTGTCTACATAGGTAGCTCCCTTCTAAAGGCCTGTTCACACCGGGACGAATTTCGCACGCGTTATTCGCCGACGTTTAACGCTTTGTGACTAAACAAAGGATCGGTTTTTTTTTTTACGCGCTGCGTTAAAAACTATCCGAACCAATGAGATTGCTGCTTTTGCTCATGCGTTTGGAGCTTCTGAAGTTACAGTAAAACACAACTTGGGGCGCTCTAAAACACAAAACGGTTTTGCCGAGCACACATATTCAACGGCGAAGAAGAGATACGCCAAGTGGCGTTGCCGCTATGGTCTACACAGCCAGGAAGAAATAAGACAAGGAAGATGCAAGGCAAGATGAATGTAGAGCTGCTGTTCTCGTTGGTGTTAGAACATAAAGAACTATATGACAAACGCGACAGGGACTACAGATATCTTGATAAAAGAAAATTGATATCGAGTGGTATAGCACAGCAAATTGGCGCCATCTAATGTCAGGGAATGAATTTGCATGTTCACTCGGCTCATCGTCAGCGAAAATCGCTTGGGTGTGAACACAAAAAACGCGTTGAAAAATGCTGACGAATAACGCACGCTGATATTCGTTCCGGTGTGTACGGGCCTTAAGACAGTGTGCCGATCGAAATTGAAGTGACTGATTTGAAAAGCTCAGACTTTCAGTTGATTCCTGTAGTCTTACATGAGCTTGTTGGCGAGTTAATTTAATTTTATTAAATCGCAATCACAAGTTATAAAGTCTGAATTGCGAGGTATATAAAAAGAAAAAGTTTTACTTGTTTTTTTTTTTTAACCGTAATATCAGACTGATCTCATTAAGTAGCGTATGTATGACATGGCAATTCGCATTTCCATTTTTGGCGTGCTATCAACACGCATAATCGCTTTTCAGCGTGTTTATGAACGCTGTTGACTTAACGTTATTACTGTATATATAAATATATGACCTACCCCAACCCCGTCCCTAAACTTACCCATCACTGGGGTTAATGGCATTTTAGACTGTTCCCTTACCATCCTAGGAAAGAAAAAGATAGCTCCCCAGATGTAGATGTACATTTTGCTTCGTTTCGCTCGGACATGAAGGCCTTTACAGACACGCGGGATGTTAATGGCGTAGACATACACGCATACACGCGGATGGCTTAAATGCGTGAGAACACGCCACTTTCGAGTCAAGTGGCGTGTTCTCTACGCATTTTGAGCCATCCAGCGTGTATGTCTACGCCATTAACGTCGCGTCATTCCACGTGTCTGTAAACGCCGTCTTTTACATTTTGTTTACGCAAAAGTCATGATGGTAATATGGTAACGCATCCTTCCCAATCACATAAATGCACACTGACCTGAACCCTGAAAGAAAACAACCCACATACAAATATTCAATAGTTGACACACCCCATTATTTCCCTTGTCAGATGATCTCCCAAAACCCAAAAACACAGACCTGCTGCGTAAAGGAGTGGAGTCGGTGCAGGAGTACACCAACACCGAGGAACGGGAGGAGGGTCGTCGCTGGAGAGTTTTCCGTTTTGGAGAGCAGGAGCACAGAGTGGACATGAAGGCCATTGAGCCCTACAAGAGGGTTATCAGCCATGGAGGTCAGTGACCACACTTTTCAATGCCAGTGTGTCCTGTGCGTTAATCATACAAGCATGTTTACACCATTCAAGAAGTGAATTCCATGTAATGCAAAACGGTCAGTTTGAGAAACCGAATACATTCATGGCATTTAGCTGCTTTCTCACTTTTCCTGATTACCTTTTCAGCCAGAAGTGCCTGTTACCATCCGTCACTCCTCTTTTTCCACTTCCTTCTTCTACCAGCTGTCGCTTTCATTCTAAATGCCTCTTTTGCATTCTGTTATTTAACGAACAATTACACACACTCTACATTGTGCTGTTGATTTAGATAGATTGGATTGGTCAAGATGTTTAATAGCTGTAAAAGTGCAAACTAGCATTTAAACGTTTGTCAGTGCCCACTTTCAAACGTGGTTCCCCTTTTTCACAGGTTACTATGGCGATGGATTGAATGCCATCATCGTGTTTGCTGTTTGCTTTATGCCGGAGAGCAATCAACCAAACTACAGATACATCATGGACAATCTTTTCAAGTAAGTTCTTGATGATTTTTCATGTGGTTCCATTTGATTCTTGTCAAGAACCCTTTAAAATAGTAAGAAAACTGACAATTAAAGCGTCAAATAGTTCTCCAGTAGTCTTTGCAACATAATGATGAAATTATGTGTTGCTATTATTTGCAATTTGTGAATGTATTTCAAGAACGTTAAAACTTGGGCGAATTGAGCCACTATTTTTTCCTCTGAAATGCGACCTAGTCACTTCGTAAACAGATTTATTCCCCTTTGGACTGATAATAACCTGTATAGTACAGTGTTAATCTCATCTGAAAAAGAATTTATCAACTACAATCAATGTTATTTCCATCGACTAAATATATTGGCTAGAATGTGATTGACTAAATGCAATACATATGACATGTATGTAGAAATCAGGCAATCAGATTGGATCTTATGATTTTTAATAAGTCATATAAAGAAAATATCGCAATTCTTGGGTTATGGTAACAGCATACATACTTTTTGCTATTGAATGCAGCCTTTTCCTTTTGCAGTATTTTTTTTCCCAACAATATGCATCATGATTTTATCTCCATACTTGTGCCACCTGAGGCTCTTTTGGTTTTGGAGACCAATGATTTAAGTATTTCTTTTGAACTAATTAACATGTCTAGACGTATTTGAAGTTGCAGTCACATTTACTATTGTTTGGCGAATTTTCACTAGCAGAAATAGTCATTTCAGTGGGATTCCACGCAATTGAAAAGTTCGTGTGAGGGTGAAATGTTGACCTAGCCTGGTTAAAACAAGACCATTCTTAGTTGTAACTAAAGTCTGGCAAAAGTGTCATAAATCATTACCAGAGGGGCGTCACCAACGGACGTCGCCGGTAGACATAAAACCAATCAGAGCGATGAAGAAGATGACGTATGGAGAGTGGCGGCTGGCCGAGTGTTGTTCTTTGCTCGCTTTTTAACAAAAAGGAAATGTTCAAGTCGCTTAAAACAGACGCGATAGCTGATTCGAATGAATGATGTTCAATGGCGGCATCCATCTTTGTAACATAGGCTACAAAATCTGCAAAGCCCGATAAAGTTTAAAACCCGCCCCAACATTTCTGATTGGTGCCGCGATTTTGACGGATTGGAAATGGGCTTGAATTAGCTTTTTGCTAATGTTTACCCATGCAGATTTAAAAAAATTGGTTTATGTGGATTTGGTTTGTTGACCAACAGAAAGCTGCTTTGTTTAAAAGTGACTACACGTTGATTATTAATACATTAGACAATGCACCTTTTTTGTCCTTAAAAATTTGCCGAAACTTGGCTAATGTGACCGCACCTTTAGTCTCTTGAATTACTTCAAGTTTCAAGATGCACTGAAAGTGTTGTAGACAAGTCCTCACCAGATGCCTCAAACCTCAGGTAGTTTTGCAACTAATGTTTTGTGTATCATTCAGGTATGTCATAGGAACTCTAGAACTGCTTGTAGCTGAGAACTATTATGATTGTATACCTGAACGGAGCCACCTCACGCCGAAAGATGCCCAGTGTGGGCTGGCTCAGGAAGTGCTATCAGCAAATAGATCGAAGGTGAGAAGCTCTTTGACAGTATTTATTAACAGACTTTCATTTGAGTAATTTAAAGGGATAGTTCACCCAATAATGAACTTTCTGTTTTTATCCTCGCTCTCATTTTGTTTCAAACTTGGTTCACCCAGAAAAATGTTTAAACCTGTTCAGCTGTAAAATAATGTCAATAATGTGTAAACACATTTTAATAATAATGATCTTTAAAAAATATTATGTAGAGAATAGCATTTATTTGAAATAGAATCTTTTGTAACATTATAAATGTCTTTACTGTAACTTTTGATCAATTTATTTCATCCTTGATGAATATCAAGGTTTTTTTTTATTTTTTTAATTCAATATACAAATTCTTACTGAATTTAAGCTTTTGAACTTAAATGTTGCAAAAGCTTTCTATTTCAGATAAATGCAGTTCTTCTGAACTTTCAGAATCCTGAAATTAAAATGTAAATAACTGTTTCAACATTGATAATAATGAGATCTGTTTCTTGAGCATCAAATCATCATATTAGAAGAATGATTTCTGAAGAATGTAATGTAATGCAATGTAAGAAGTAACAATGCTGAACGTTTGCTTTGATCACAGGAATAAATTACACTTTACTATATTTTCACTTAGAAATTTGTAAATATTCTGAATTAATTTAAAAAATATATATTTTCACAATATTTTTTTTTTTTTTATTAAATAAATGCAGCCTTGGTGAGCAGAAGAAACTTTTAAAAACATGAAAAATCTCAAACTTTTGATTGGTAGTGTGTGTGTGTGTGCTGGTCAGAATTATTTGCCCACTGGGTAAATATGATCAAAGATGGCTGTAAAAATCAAATTTGCAATGTTAATCCTTTTGAGATATATATATAAATATATATATAAATTATATATATATATATATTAAAAATATATATATATATATATATAAATAAATAAATACAATATATATATATATATATATATATATATATATATATATATATAAATAAATGTTTTTCCCTTTATTAAATACTTTTTGCAACCTCCTTTTTAACAGCTCTGAGTCTTCATAATGGGATTTTTCCCCCACTTTCAATTATTTTACTTCAATAAAAGGTTAGATTTTTGCACATTTTTTAAATAAAATATCAAAAGTATTAACAATGCAGATTTATTTTTTAATAGCCCCCCTTTGATCATATTTACCAAGGGGGCAAAATAACTCTAGCACTGTATATGTACAGTATGTATTCATATATATATGGGAACATTTTCTCAAACTTTTAATAATATACAAACACTCGGAACCCTGCAAACAAAATAAAAATGTTATGTTCGCACAACATTGTTCTGTTAAAGGTTAAGGAAGAATTTAAAGTCTTTGATAATCGTGCACCCGTCCTGGTTTATTCGCACCCTCTTGGCCCTCACCAAACCTTTTATAAGGTCAGTCATTTTCTAGTTGTGTTTGGATATGAAATGATTTTCTGCAATGACCTGATATCTTGAACGCTGCTTTATCCAATGCGAAACTTCACAATTACAGCTCAAAATTTACCCAGAAAATCAAGTACGTGTTCAGCCTGACAGACCTGGCTGAGCTTGTCCCGATGGAGTATGTTTCCATCCCAGACTGTATTAAAGAGTAAGTATCCCTCTAGTATGCTCCTCCTGCCTGTTTTTTTTATTGGAAAAATCTGTTTCACTGAACAATGCTAAATACCTAAATGACCTTCCATACTGTTTTCTTCTCTCAGCAGTATTCCAGCTTTGTAATTATTGTATTGAAAGTCCTGCTAAGTACTAGCTGCTTTTGGCTGTGGTATCTTCAGAAACTCTCTATGCCCCTAACCCCTTCTCCCTGCCTTTCCTCTAAGGTTTGACGAAGAAAAAAATAGGAAAAAACGTAAAAGGTATCTGTATTTTCATTCCAGAGATCCCTGCCAGATCTCTGTAGACTTCATCTGAATTTGCACGAAACTAACAATTAAGCGTTTGGCTTTATTAAGTGTCCCCCAAAATTTGCTTTTTGAGCGCTTTTTCATCCATGATTGTCATCAAGATGCTACGTTTTTATTCTGTGTGCCATCTCTAACTATAATTCTGTTGATTATAATGCAGCTGTTTTGCACTTTTTGATTTTACATTGAGCACAATTTGTCACATTGACTTGCTCTGAAATTACAGCATTGACTTTTCATTATAATATCCAGTGACGCAAGCAAAATTTCCTGTAGTTTTTGTCCTGTCGTTGTTACGGTTTCAGGATTCATTGCGGTGATCACCACCAAAAAAAACCCCACATAAAAATAAAAACATATAAGGCAGTTTATTTATTTATTTATTTTTTGCTTTCTTATAAAGTTTATTTATTAGAATAAGAATAGGGACAGAAGTGTGTTTACATGGAATATTTTTGGCCAAATGCACTAACTTGCTTGTGTTTGCAATGAACGTCTTACAGATTTAGATTCTGACGTTCTGTCCTCTCAGTTCTGTCACTGTTAGTATGGTATGTGTGACCATGCTAGTGAATCATATTTTATGGTGAAGGATTTGAACAGTTAAAGCTCCAATATGTAAGGATTTTGTAATAAAATATCCAAAAATCACTTGCACAGTGTGATATATTTCCTGCAGTTGTGTACTTAAAATATCCCAAAAGTCTCCAAAGTTCTTTTATTTCAGAGAAATTACGATTTTAAATAAGTGGCCGTCCCGGAAAAAAAATGTTGCCTGTAAATGACGCAATATCGCGCGCTACCCTCGGCTATCCTCGTTTCCGCTCGTATTGCCATAGCCGTGACGTAACCATGGCGACAGACGCGGACAACTGCATAGTGAGTAACGTTTAGCGGCACCCAGTTCTTGTTTCGTTCAACCATAGACCATGGCAAGCAAGCAAACTTTGGGAAAAACAAGGAGAACTAGAATGAGGATCAATATCAGCGTGATGTTTCCGAGATGCCGAGAGCTCAGCGTCCGAGACTGACTTCCACTCGACAGAGAGCTAGCGTCCGTGACTAATTTGGACTTGACAGAACTTCACGAGTCACGAATTTACAGCTTTATTAGACAGGTGAGCAAAAGTACATAAAACAAATCAATGTTCTAATGTTAGCTTGACATGATGAAATGTTAGAATATGGTCAGTATGTTATTATGTTGATCAAGCGGCTAGTTTCGTATAGCAGACGAACTACAGTAACACGTAGAATAACATTATAACTTTCAACACACATTAAAATGCCGTTTAGTGTGATAGTGTAACGTTATTCAGTGGAACAGCGCTGCATTTCCCTCACAAGATTAATTCATCTAATAAACTGACCTGTGTGAGTAATCCAGCACTTGCGTGTAGTTCAATAGGATGAAATTTCCTTATTCCTTTATATCCGCGGGACTCGCGTGTGATATATGTATCTTATTAGCAATCGCGACCTGCTTCATTAGATCCATCAGCTTGTCAGCAAGTCCCATCATTCAGCTCGTTAATGCGTCACACACATTCGCCTTTGTTATTGTTGGAAACGGCACCCTCTTGTGGCCACTAAAGTTACATATTGGAGCTTTAAATCACTGGTGGTTTACATGCATGCTTGGCTGATGGACATTCTCACTGCTCACTGCATGTCCCACTGTACACTGCGCAGAATGCATTGTGTAAGACGGAGAGTTGGGAATCAGAGTTCACATACATTGTTTTCCATATATCGTGCTAAAAACACTTTATTCAGGAAGCACAGCAACTTAGCAGCTTTATGGCAACACCTTAAAAACCACCCACACCAAGTAAATTGTACAAGCTTCATAAATTTCATAAAAAAAAATTTTAGCCAGTTTGTACAATGAACAGTGCAGAATCAACTGACTCAAGTTTCACATGAATTGATTTAAATGCTTGTTTTTGCTTGTATAACAATGTTTTAACCTCAATCGAAAAGTCTTTGTGATCAAACTAAACCTTTGATTGTAAAGTCATGAGACCATGTCTCCATTGAATTATGTGGTATTTCTATTCAAGTGTTGGTATGGTTTTTACCCTTATACTGTTATCACTTTCCCCCTTTTTCTTTTTAGGATTGACAAGGACATGCATGGAAAAGTGGAGATAGCAACTGCTGCAATGACAGAGTGAGTTGGAAGAAGAGTTGAAGAAGCTGGATAAAGAAAAGAATATATTGGTTTTCTTTTAACTGGAGAAAGCAAGATCTTAATGTCAGATAAGTGGCTTTTAAAGGAATATTTCAACTAAAAATTCAAATTTTTCTCATTTACTCACCCTCATGGCACACCAAACCCACATTACTGTAGATTTTTCCACCTCTGGAACACAAAGTAGATATTTAGCTAGAATGTCCAAACTAGTTGTAGAATAGAGCAACTTGTACATTCTGGTAAATATCTCCTTTTGTATTTGTTTGGAACGACATGAGGGTTGAATAAATTGTTCAATTGTTTTTTCATTTTTGAGTGAACTATCCCTTTAAAGCTTTGACTGCCTGCTACTTTGTGATCTTTTTTTTCTCTCTATTGCATTTGTGTGCCAAACACCTGTAAGATGATATCTGGTTTCTGTGTGTTAAACATTTTAGTAACCTTTTATGTATCATTTCAATAAGTAGATATCGTCAACATGTTCAAGTTCCTATATCTTCCCCTTAGTTTAGACACACTGTTTTCAAACTAGTTGATGCATGTTTTCATTACATTTAAATGTCTATATTTATATCAAAAGGTGATAAAGGAGAAAGATTAATATATTTTTATGACTGAAATGGTTTTTTAGGGCCACAATCTGGCATTGTTTGTCATACTGCTCACTGAACGTCTCATAGTTATACCACATATTGTGTACCGCTTTGTCTTGTTTGATTTTAGAACGTGAGAAATGTGGAAAAGGGACAGTATGGAATCAATCACAAATGAATTGAAACAGTAAAACATTTCCAATTCACCTTCATTTAATGGTTTGGGAGGGTGGAGTTCTTGTATGTTACTTTTTTTGCAAGTAAATTTCCACACAAAAATCACTTTGTCATCGTGAATACTGTACAACACTGCAATAGTTATTCAATATTGTGTTAGCATTTCCTTTTCTGAGAACAGAACATGAAGTTTTTTTTTTGTTTTTTTTTCGTTTTTTTTTTTACAGTAATGATATTATGAGCTCCAAGAAAAAAAAACGAAATCCTTAATATTCCACAGTACTGATTTGATAATGTCTAAGATCCAACCCAGAGATGTTTACATTTTTTACTACTACACTACTTTACACTACTACCACTTTTTTTACATCTGTAAATGTTATATATATATATATATATATATATATATATATATAACATCTACAGATGTAAAAATGTGTTTAAAAATGTAAACAATGTATGTATATATGCTTTTGTGGACACAAATTTAGACAATTTTACATTAGTGGTATAGATCAATTTATATTTTGTCAATGACAGATTTTTAAAACGAAACCATAAACGTTAATAATATTTTCTTACATCATTTCTATTAAATTAAATTATACTGACAATATTTTGAACAATGGATGGACAGTTTTTTGAGCACATTATTACTGCCATCATAAAATTATGTTTTCAAAATTATGATTTTTCAACTGTAAGTAAAGATCGACCATAAATAGCTTTGTACCTTAAAAAAGCCTCCATACATTTGATCACCAGATCATCTACTTCTGGATCAAACTTGTTTGCCAAAAGATGGTGTTGCTTCACAATCCATTTCAAGTCCCCAGCTCCATAAATACACACCGCCCGTCTGTGCGTCCCAGTGCATGGTGGGTAGGGAGCCCCACTCTTTAGATCTCCTTCATGGTAGCTCCACTTCACTAGACGAGCAATTGCGTTCATGTCCGATTGCTCGTACTTTCTGTTTGGAGGGTTTGATCCCGGTACTGAAGGCATCCGCTGTAACGTAGCCCACATGTGCTCATCTGGACTGTATGTGTCTTTCTCCCATTCCATGAAATCTTGAGTCTCTTTGCTTTTAAAGATGTAATCCACAAACTCTCTTGAAACCACAAAGTAAGCATTTCCTGAGAACATAGGGCTCTGAATTGGCGGGGTGACTTTCTAACATTGGTCCGGATCACACTGTTCGTAACATTGTAATGATACTCCCAGCGCACCTTTTTAGACTCTACAGCCTCGGACTCCAAACTGTTCTTTCCGTTCAGTTGTTTTAGAGTCTGAACCATTTCAGCATTGGTTTTAATGGGGAAATCAGTGCCACAGGTGTTGAGCAGATACCTCCACTGGACGGGTGACTTGAGCAGATCCTGCATGCAGTTGATGTCCGCTTGAACTCGAGACCACGAGGCGTAGATCACATTCTCCAGTTTGCTGGCCAAAAACACATTGGTCAGACAGGACACAATGGCCCTAACTGCTTCTTTAAAGATCTCAGGAGACCTCTGGTCCACATGAACACAGTACACATTGTCAGGAGTGTAAATGGCTCTTAAGAGCCTTTCAAACATCTCAATCTTCTCATGGATCACCATGGAGTAAGCAATGGGGAAATCTCTCTCCTCTTTACTGAGAGAAAGCGTCAGAAACCCTCTGTCTCGAATGAAAGATGGACAATCCTTGGTTGCGTTGAGATAGAATGACTCTGATAGCAGGGATTTCTTTTTTAGAGGTCATGAGATTCCTAAAAATGTCCTTGTCCACTCCGTCCATGTCTCCTTGGATAATAGCAGAACAAGCCTGTAGTTCTCCAACATCCTGCTTTAGTAAGTGATTCAAGACCGGCTCTTCTTTATGAAAACAATTTGTTCTTTGTTCTAGATGGTTCGTCAAGAGAACCAACAAGGTTGTACTCACAGAAAGAAAAGAGATAATTTTCAAAATCCTCTGATTGTTAAATGCCATGTTAGTTTCTTTTAGATTATTACCTGCCAGGAGTGGAGACCTGTGTCAGTGAGGTGTAAAACAGCTTCTCTTTTTAATATACCAGAAATGTGTAGCAGGAAGCGAAATCCAGCAAATCATGTACAAAGGGGAAGGTCTAGTCTCTGCAAAACGGGCATAGAAATTGTTAGATGGCAGAAGTGTGACTAGAGGTAAAAACTTAACTTAGTGTTTGTAAAGCCTATTGCCTCTCCTTTAACTCATCTAGTAATCTGTTTGCAGTTATTAGCGTTTCTTTGCCCATTTTTAATATATGGTTCTACAGAGGCATTTTAATCTTGGTGCCACACATGAGTTCATTAATTTGGTGTTGTTCTCTTACTTTTACTGTACAGAGATGCTGTCCACTTTTGTCCATCTAAAACTAATGAATGTTTTGGGCAGGTTAAATGAAAGAGCATGATGCTCACAGAGAGACATCAATGGATTTAATGAGTTGCCAGTGTTGCTGTCTCATGTGAGTCATGTTAAACTCTAGCTGGAGTTTCGTGTTTTTCCATTAACATATATTCATTTATGTATTGATTTCCAACTGGCTCTCAGCGCTCATGTACCCTGCCTGGAAATGCTGGACCTTGGCTAGTGCTTCTGACATTTTTGCTTTTTCCAAAATAAGAAAACTATCACAGCAACGTTCCAAAGCGGCCAATAGTGTGTCTATGTATTTATTATGTCTATGCTTTTGCGCTCTGCACTTTTCTTTCTCTCGAGGCCTCGACAACACAGCTGACACAGCTAAATACATGTGTGAGTGTGCAGCCACCTCAGGGAAATGTAGTGTCCTTCTAGGACACAGCCTCTCGTGACATCACAGTATTCTTATGTATGTCTTTTGAAATTGACATTTTCATACAAGATTGGCTTTATGCACAGCTGCACTACTTCCTGAACTTCAGCCTGCTCCTTGTTTCCTGCCTGCCATTATTGGGCAAACTTGATTAATTCAGGTGTCTGATTATTGTTGCCGTGACTACTGAGGTCAGGCACACCTGAATTAATCAATTTGTCCAATAATGGCAGACAGGAAACAAGGAGCTGGCTGAAGTTCAGGAAGTAGTGCAGCTGTGCAGGAAGCCAATCTTGTATGAAAATGTCAATTTCAAAAGACATACATAAGAATACTGTGATGTCACGAGAGGCTGTGTCCTGGAAGGACACTACATTTCCCTGAGGTGGCTGCAACCACAAACAGCTATGGCTCCATCTGCTGGTGAAGTCGGGAACTCCACCCCTCAATACACAAAGTTCCTGCACACCTGAGACTGATCAGGGTCTGATGAGCTGAAGGGCTATTTAAGGGTTAGAGACACAGTTACTAGGTGTGTGAGGTTTGGGAGACAAGCTTCAGGTTGTGCTCTCTGCCCAAGCCCAAGCCCAAGCCCAAGCCCAAGCCCAAGCCCAAGCCCAAGCCCAAGCCCAAGCCCAAGCCCAAGCCCAAGCCCAAGCCCAAGCCCAAGCCCAAGCCCAAGCTCAAGCTCAATTTTTTACACGAGGATGGAATACTGAAGTTTGGAAATACTCAACAGACGTTTAAAAGACTTACTGCTGGCTTGGCCACGGGCTGCAGCATGGACTGAAGTAAAGCTGGAAAAGACTTTGAAAGTTTACTTTACTGAGGGAAACAGGATTAGGATTTCACCATCAGAAGAGGCATCGTCTAAGTTTTGACTGTTGAAGACCAACCTGATTCTTACTTACACTTGAGTTGGGGAATGCTGTTTCTGCTGTATTCCCAAGAACTCTAACAAAATCGCCAGAGAATACGCGTCACCTCTCATGACATCACATATGGTGGAGAATGCTGTTAAGTTCAAGCGTTAATAGTGCATGTCAGAGGAGGACACTGAATTTTATTACCCACTTTTCCAAATTGGCCATAGACCCTCCACATTACAAAATGTAGGAAATTTTGAAAGCCCTTGTTGCCGGTCAGCAAGCCCAGATGCAAGCGAGCGTGGCTCTCTTGGAGGTGCAAAAGAGGGCCAACCTTCTGAAGGCAGAGAAATTGCAGTTGCAGAAACAGATGGCCGTTAGGAATGTCCGCCTAATAAAGGCGAGTGAGTTTATATCCGAGATGGGGGCCACAGATGAAGTGGGAGCCATTCCTGCGTGCCTCTGAACCCATGGCCACTAGGGATAGCTGGCCCAGGGCACAGTGGGTTGGACTGTTAGGACCCTTTTCTAATGGGGGAATGGCTGAATGTGATCCGGGACCTGGGCTTCGACCAGGTGACTGACGAATGATGTGTTACCCGACAGTGTTACCGAGATGGGACACATCTTCTGGCAGTGTGGGAAACCGGTGGATGAGCCTATGTCCCCTGCTGAGCCCTCCAGCTCACCACCCGCCCACCGTTTTGACTTTGCTCGTGGGTGTCATAGATGGCACCCCAGATCGACCAACCCCAACTAAACTTCCAAAAACCTGTAGAGTTGTGGACTGGGTTCAAACATTCCGAACACGCAAAGTGAAGCATTCTTGTGACTGAAAAGTTAGGGTTTATTTATCATTGAACATGTGTTTCTCTCAAAACAATACGCTTCACTTCACTTCACTTCACTTCACGCCTGGCTAACCAGAGACTGTTCACGCCAAGTCAGCCGAGCCCAGAGAATGTTCACGCCATTCCTACTGTCATGGCTTGCCTGGCTCCTCCTTCCTGGCTGTGTGCTGTGTCTGTCTCCTAGGTGAGCTGGGCGCGGTGTTTGGAGTGCGAATTAGTTCTTGGTCTGGGCCTTTAAAGACGCTTCAGATGGAGACCAGGAAAGAAGGACCCTGCCTCCGTTGCATCTCTCCCGCACTGTTTAGGATTTTTGATTTGCTTTTTCATTTCATTGCATTACACTGTTGCTTTCATTTTCAGTAGTATTAGTATTTCCCCACAGAGAACAGTACATAATTAAGTGTTTTTTAAATTGATTTACTGTACTGCTAATATAAGCTCCTTTAGAAAAAGAAAAAAAAAACTGGGGAAATTGTATTTGCTTGTCCTTAATATTGCACATTGCTGACTTTATAATGTCATATAAAAGTTCAACATAGAGATGTTAACTAATTTTTTTGCACAAATTTTACATCTGTAAATTGTGTTTTATACACACACAAATTTGGACAATTTTAAAAATGTATATAATACATTAGTGGTAGTAATATGGATCAATTTGTATCCTGCCAATAACTTAAAGTTTAAAAGCAAAAAAAGTAAACGTTCATGATATTTTGTTACATCATTTCTATCCAATTAATTAAATAAATAATTAATTATGCTGACAATATTTTGAAAAATGGATAGACAGTTTTTGAACACATTATTACTGCCATCATAAAATTATGTCTGATTTTTCAACTGTTAGTAAAGATCGACCATAAATAGCTTTGTACCTTAAAAATGCCTCTATACATTTGATCACCACATCATCTACTTTTGGATCAAACTTGTTTGCCAAAAGATGGTGTTGTATCACAATCCATTTCAAGTCCCCAGTTCCATAAATACACACCCCTCGTCTGTACTTCCCAGTGCATGGTGGGTAGGGAGCCCCACTTTTTATATCTCCTTCAAGAGAACGCCACTTCACTAGACGAGCAATTGCGTTCATGTCCGACTGGTCGTACTTTCTGTGTGCAGGGTTTGATCCCGGTACTGAAGGCATCCGCTGTAACGTCAGCCCACATGTGCTCATCTGGACTGTATGTGTCTTTCTCCCATTCCATGAAATCTTGAGTATCTTTGCTTTTAAAGATGTAATCCACAAACTCTCTTGAAACCACAAAGTAAGCATTTCCTGAGAACATAGGGCTCTGAATTGGCGGGGTGACTTTGTAATGCCGGTCCGAATCACACCGTTCGTAAAATTGTGATGATACTCCCAGCGCACCTTTTTAGACTCTACAGCCTCGGACTCCAAACTGTTCTTTCCGTTCAGTTGTTTTAGAGTCTGAACCATTTCAGCATTGGTTTTAATGGGGAAATCAGTGCCACAGGTGTTGAGCAGATACCTCCACTGGACGGGTGACTTGAGCAGATCCTGCATGCAGTTGATGTCCGCTTGAACTCGAGACCAGGAGGCGTAGATCACATTCTCCAGTTTGCTGGCCAAAAACACATTGGTCAGACAGGACACAATGGCCCTAACTGCTTCTTTAAAGATCTCAGGAGACCTCTGGTCCACATGAACACAGTACACATTGTCAGGAGTGTAAATGGCTCTTAAGAGCCTTTCAAACATCTCAATCTTCTCATGGATCACCATGGAGTAAGCAATGGGGAAATCTCTCTCCTCTTTACTGAGAGAAAGCGTCAGAAACCCTCTGTCTCGAATGAAAGATGGACAATCCTTTGGTTGCGTTGAGATAGAATGACTCTGATAGCAGGGATTTTCTTTTTTCGAGGTCATGAGTTTCCTAAAACTGTCCTTGTCCACTCCGTCCATGTCTCCTTGGATAATAGCAGAACAAGCCTGTAGTTCTCCAACTTCCTGCTTTAGTAAGTGATTCAAGACCAGCTTTTCTTTATGAGAACAATTTGTTCTTTGTTCTAGATGGTTCGTCAAGAGAACCAACAAGGTTGTACTCACAGAAAGAATGGAGATCATTTTCAAAATCCTGTGATTGTTAAATGCCATGTTAGTTTATTTTTAGATTATAACCTGCCAGGAGAGGAGACCTGTGTCAGTGAGGTGTAAAACAGCCTCTCTTTAATATACCATAAAAGTGTGGCAGGAAGCGAAATCCAGCAAATCAGAAATCGTTACATAGCAGAGGTGTGACTAGAAGGTATGATCATCTGATCTTACTGTCAATAAGAGCATTGTCAAAAAGTAAGGGGATGGTGTGTTGATAACACAGAAACCTACAATTCTTCAGACAGCAGCATTTGAGTGTAAAATACCGAACTAAGCCTTTAACAACACATACTTGTCAGAAAAGCTACAGATCTGGTAACCAAAAGATAAGATAATCAAATTCCTCAAAGATGCAGTTTAAAACTCTTAGTTTAAAATCAGACACATGACACTTGAATTATTCCTAAAACTTTGTGTTTGTATAGCTTATTGCCTCTCCCTTAGCTCATCAATCTGTTTGCAGTCATTAGTGTTTCTTCACCCATTTTTTAATATATGGTTCTACAGAGGCATTTTAATCTTGGTGTCACACATGAGTTCATTTATTTGGTGTTGTTCTCTAGAACATTTACTGTACAGAGATGCTGTCCACTTTTGTCTGTCTAAAACTAATGTATATTTTGGACTGGTTAAATGAAAGAGCATGATGCTCACAGAAAGAGATAAATGGATAATGTTTGAACTTTAAAATTAATGAGTTGTCAGTGTTGCTGTCACATACCAGAGGCTGAAGGAATGTTGCTAAACATGCCTTATTGTTGGATCTCAGATGTTAAATGTATCCAAAGTTCGTTGAAGTTGCAGAAACTTGATGGTGTGTCTGATTAAAACACATGGAAAAAATACCAGTCTCTTTTATTTTCAGTTCAAGATGATCTAAGTCTTAAGTAATTCGCATGGATTACCTACCTACCATTCGCTTACAAGTAGCCTACACATCTTTTTTCAGCACTTCAAAACTATAATATCATATATAAATGTTTTATTTGTAGTATTTTTTAATGTAATGACCAACACATTTTTTGTTTTCATCCTTCAGAAGATGGTCCTAAAACGAAGAAAAGAAAAGAAATAACGTTGTAAACATTAGGAAGTAATGGCTATTTTCACTCCTTAATATACATGTTTTTCACTACTTTTTTTTTAAATTAATATTAAGACATTATGAATGATAATAACTAAAGTTAATTTGCATCTACAACCTAAGCTTATTCTAAGCTTAGTGATTTATTGTCAGCCCCAGAACAACCAAATTTTTGTTTTTGTTTTGTAGAACTCGGTGTGTTTTTTTTTAGGTGATGCTGCCCTCAAATTTTAGTCTGGAGCCCTGTGAACTTAAAATAAAACAGCATATCATAATATCTGTATGTTAAGTCTATGTATTATTAAATAATTTGTTAGTATTACAGTTACTTTGGGGGAAATATAAATAACTGCATTGCAAGCTGATTTAAGGTGTGTCCCTAAAATTTTCAGTCAGGGGCAACAGCGCTCCTCACTCTTAGAAAAAAGGGTTCTATATATGTAGCATAGGGTTCTTTACTCAACTGCAAAGGACCTTTTATGCAAAAAAATGATGATAATGACAAGAAAGAACCCTTTTGGCACAAAGGTTCTTTATAGGCTATTATTCATTAATATATTACATTATTCTGCAACTATTTTGCAGTTGTAATTAAATTATTGTTTATTAAACTGTTGTAGTAACTTAATATTACATTTTAATCATGCTGATTTTTGAAGGATAAAACTGAAATGGCACTCTTTGTGTGATATTGATTAATTACATTTTTAAACCCCCATATCTTGAATTTTGTGATCATTCATGCATTGCATTTTAGGTGTTCCAAATACGTAGCACTTTAGGTTCTATATAGAACCTTTTCTTCTAAGAGTGAAGTAAAAATGTTAGTCTGGAGCCCTCAAACTCTTGGCGTACTTATACTTCGTTACGTTGGCGAAGTTCGGCTCTTTCTATTTCCGTTTCTTTCCAGAAAAAGCCGAGCTCCTGGAGGCGTGTCGTGGGCGGAGCTATAGAGTCAAATGGGAGACTGACTAAATAATACTCATGTTTCGTGTTTTTTCCATTAACAAATATTATGTGCTGATTTCCAGCGAGAGACATAAATCTGATCCAGTTGTACTTACATGAATGGGGTCTTTTATCACTGGGACCGGGCCTTGTTAAACCTACCATTCATCACTGAAATGACCAGAACCAGAGAATGTCTAATATTGTGAGAACTCCCACTTCGCATTAACTTTCGAGTTCTGAACTGGTTGCGGTTCCACTCTGGGTCTATATGAGGGTGCTCCCAGGACGAGTGTAGAATGAATGGAGATCTATGGAGCTATACCCCTCAAAGTCCACTTTCCCAGGATATAATTTTTTGTCTAGTAATTTGAATGTTGAATTTGAAAGGAGATGCAAAGAAATTACACATTACTGGGTGCTAGATTTTTAGAGTCACTTATTTGCTTTAAAAAGCGTTTTAAATGTCATCTGATGTCATACATCGTTTGACCAGAGACCTTCTTTACCGCAATCCTTCAGTCACTTTGGTGCTTTCACGCAAAGACAGACTAGAAAAGCCGCAAAATTTAAAAATACTAATGTTATTGTATCACTGTGATGTCCTTTAAGGAATTTAGATTATTTGTTTCATGTGATGATATAATTTCCTATTAAGTCACTTCCTGTTTGTTCTTTCTGGTAGTGCATGGAAACAAGAAGACAGACATGGTGTGCTCTTGGGGATGAATCCACTTGCATCCAACTTAAAGCATCATAGAGGGCAATGCTGTAAGTTTGTTTATGTGATATTAGACATGTTTCATGTTTTAGTAGAGATTTTGTTAAAATGATGTTACTCAAGAAATGAACACTGAATATTGCTGTATTGTATTTCAATACAGCTTCAGTCCTTTGGTTTATAGCTTCCACACTGCTACTCAATACATGGCCCAACTTCATATATCCAGCAGCCAGCAACCGTGAACGTAAGGATGTGGATCACAAAAGTCTTGAAGAAAGAAGAGGGTTAAAAAACAAAGGTTCCTCCAACAGCCAAGGCCCAGCTGACACAACAGGGGATCTTGACACAGTAAGCTTTACCTCCTTTCCACACACTTTCCAAGCTTCAAGCAGATTCATAATATGGGATAAGGTGTTACCAACTCAGACTCTTGTAAATCCATAAAAAAATGTTTATCGAGTTCCTACCCTCCGCAAAAGAGCTACTGCAGTGTCCATCCAAGAGAAATTACTATTTTAGCAGTCTTTGAACGTTATGTAGATGAAAAGTCTTTAGTCTTGCCTTGGGGTCCACCAGACTCTGTCCCCCTTCTTGTATAGGAAGATACAGTGCAGCAGATTTATTTAAATGTATTTAAAATCTGTCTAGCACATGCTATGTGTTGTTCCTCAATGTTTTTATTTTGTTACTTAGTAATTAAGTATAGGTTCCCTTAAGGTTGTCACAAAAAAAATCTGTCTAGCTAGCATCACCAATGAAACCTTGCTGGTTCAACAGAACATAATGAAGTGTAATTCATTATTTACTGTACTGCTATATAGCTCCTTTAGAACAAAAAAGAAAACTGTGGAAATTGTATTTGCTTGTCCTTAATATTGCACATTGCTGACTTTAATATCAAAAGATTCAACACCAGAGATGTTGACTTTATTTTTTTTTTTTTGCCCAAATTTTAACATCTATAAATGGTGTGTTTTATACACAAACACGCTTTTATGGACAGAATGACAATAATTTAGACATTTTTATATAATATAAAAATATATATTTAATACATAAGTGGTAGTAGTATAGATCAATTTGGATCCTGTCAATAAATTAAAGTTTGGAAACTAAATAATAAAAGTTCATGTATATTTCCTACATCATTTCTATCCAATGAAATAAACAGAAAATTATATTGACTATTTCATATTTTGAAAAATGAATGGACAGTTTTTGAGCACATTATTACTGCCATCATAAAATTATGTTTGATTTTTCAACTGTTAGTAAAGATCGACCATAAATAGCTTTGTACCTTAAAAAAGCCTCCATACATTTGATCACCAGATCATCTACTTCCTGGATCAAACTTGTTTGCCAAAAGATGGTGTTGCTTCACAATCCATTTCAAGTCCCCAGCTCCATAAATACACACCGCCCGTCTGTACGTCCCAGTGCATGGTGGGTAGGGAGCCCCACTCTTTAGATCTCCTTCATGGGAGCTCCATTTCACTAGTCGAGACAATTGCGTTCATGTCCGACTGGTCGTACTTTCTGTGTGCAGGGTTTGATCCCGGTACTGAAGGCATCCGCTGTAACGTAGCCCACATGTGCTCATCTGGACTGTATGTGTCTTTCTCCCATTCCATGAAATCTTGAGTCTCTTTGCTTTTAAAGATGTAATCCACAAACTCTCTTGAAACCACAAAGTAAGCATTTCCTGAGAACATAGGGCTCTGAATTGGCGGGGTGACTTTCTAACATTGGTCCGAATCACACTGTTCGTAACATTGTGATGATACTCCCAGCGCACCTTTTTAGACTCTACAGCCTCGGACTCCAAACTGTTCTTTCCGTTCAGTTGTTTTAGAGTCTGAACCATTTCAGCATTGGTTTTAATGGGGAAATCAGTGCCACAGGTGTTGAGCAGATACCTCCACTGGACGGGTGACTTGAGCAGATCCTGCATGCAGTTGATGTCCGCTTGAACTCGAGACCACGAGGCGTAGATCACATTCTCCAGTTTGCTGGCCAAAAACACGTTGGTCAGACAGGACACAATGGCCCTAACTGCTCTCTTTAAAGATCTCAGGAGACCTCTGGTCCACATGAACACAGTACACATTGTCAGGAGTGTAAATGGCTCTTAAGAGCCTTTCAAACATCTCAATCTTCTCATGGATCACCATGGAGTAAGCAATGGGGAAATCTCTCTCCTCTTTACTGAGAGAAAGCGTCAGAAACCCTCTGTCTTGAATGAAAGATGGACAATCCTTGGTTGCGTTGAGATAGAATGACTAGAGTAGCAGGGATTTTTTTAATTTTAGAAGCCAGGAGATTCCTGAAAATGTCCTTGTCCACTCCGTCCATGTCTCCTTGGATAATAGCAGAACAAGCCTGTAGTTCTCCAACATTCTGCTTTAGTAGGTGATTTAAGTCCAGTTTCCCATTAGAAGGATAATTCTTTGTTATATAGTTCAGCAGACAGAGGTACAGTGCTGTACTCAGTGAAAAAATGGAAATTCTTTTTAGAATCCTATGTTTGTTAAATGCCATTTCAGACCTTCCAGAAACTACGGTCACTGTGCCACTAAGGCATGAAACAGCTTCTCAGGTTCATATACCACAGAGATGCAGAAATATCTAAGGCAGGTGGAAACAGTAGGCAAGGTAGGGACCGCGCATCCATGGAGGATGTCCTGGTTACAGCCATGGATTAATTTCTATGGGGGCAATTAAGTGACATTTCCTTGGATCTTCATTATATTTAGAGGCAAAAACAAGCATATAAGATGTCTGTATACAGTTAAATACAGGATTATTGTATAAAGATGATGAAGAATAATGATACAGGTGATTGATTCACTTGAGATGTGAAGTATATTTTTGTACAGACACAAGCTACAAAAAACTATTTAAATTCAAATTTTTAATAGTTATCTGGCATGGGAGGTGGGCACGCTAACAAAGACGCTAAAGACTGGTCCTACTCGCAAGCGCCTTTTGAGGTCAGCGCCTCTTACTGGACTATGTACATTACACCAGCAAACCCATTTGTTTCCCATTTGGTTATTTTTTTGGGAACCAAATAAGAATGTCGAACGTTCTCTGTAGGTTCTTTTTCGCAACCAACTGAACTGCAATAACAAGTGTACAACCGTACGTTCAACGGCTAGATTTGAGAATACCCATAATGCACTGTGAGAGTCGCACGCTGCATGAATTCCCGTGTTTTGCAGGGAGATGGCGCTGCAGCTGAATCATCCATCCATCTTTCAAACTGCGTTGGTCCATCATAATACCATAATAATATATTTATAGGAATTTATAGGAATTAATATATATATATATATATATATATATATATATATATATATATATATATATATATATATATATATATATATATATATATATATATATATATATATATATATATATATATATATACTAATACCCGAGAAATTGTCTGGAGGAGTTGTGTTCTTTCCGTTTCCAAAGCCGAAAACACAACTTGAGCGGTGCCTACAATGGCTAAAACAGTGCGTGCAGCGTAAGTGAGACTGAGACCCTGCGAATGTGATTAGTCAAAGAAACATGGAGAAAGAAGATCAAGAGAATCCACAAAGAAATACATTTTGTTAATTATTGTTGTTAACATGATATTCTTGGGGGAAATGAGCAGCAGTCACTAGCAGTGCAGCACCCTTAGCTACATGTAGAGGACATGCTCGCAACGGGGAAATGTACTCTGTTACTGAACGTAAGCTCGGTTCTCTCTAGAAGAGGGAATGAGTACTGCGTAATATCTTATATCTGCGTAATATCTTTCAATATCTCGAGGAAACAAGGTTTTCCCGTAGTGTATTACGCCGTAGGAGAGAACCTCGGAAGAGAACCATGAAACTTACTTGACAACATCAGTTCATATATCAATATCGTAACGAAAAGGAATAACCTTAATTAATATGTATGGTTATCTGCATCTTTCCGTCTCGTATAGTTACTTTTTAAACACGAAAATCGCATTCCGCTAGCCTGGATGCCAGCCCAATCCCAGCCCACAACATTTTCTTGGTCGGAAGTTCGGTCTGGACTCGATCCATTGAGGAGTAATTATGATCAGTCAAAAAAATGTTCGGGCCAATCAAATTGCCAGGGCGGGCTTTATACGAGGATGGACAGGTGATCTTCAGGGACGTAATCATCACGTTATCAAAGAGCGCTGAACTGGTTTCCCTCAGAGATGACTGCAGCTGGAGAATTGAGATGTATAGATTCCGCTGTCGCGTCTGTTGTAAAATATATCGACAGCGCATTCATTTTAATAGACGAACAGAAAGCAGCAGTCAAGGCATTTGTCAATCGGAAAGATATTTTTGCGTCCTTCCTACATGATTCGTGAAAAGTGTAACTTATTAGCTGGCTCTGATGTTTGCTAAGGAGATGGGACGTAATGAAAAGCTTGTGGTCATTGTGGTTTCTCTTTTGGTCGCATTCATGGAGGACCAAGTAAAAGAAGCAACACTCGTTATTTTAATTCTAAAATGAGTACGTTCTGTAGTTGTCAACTGTGCTATGCAAAGATATTGCTCCTGATTGCTTGTAGGTCTATCCAATTGAGTGCAGAGGGTTTTTTTCCTGGTTCGGTTAAGACATGCCTCATAATCAAAGCCCTATGGAGCAGTTTCAAACTCGCATTCTGACTAGAATATGAGTATGAGCAACCTGCTTGTAAAGCGAATGTAATCCTGTATCTAAATCACAGTGCGCTTGTAAAGCTGCCTAACTTTTTTTTGTGTGTGGTTCACTAAAAAAGAAAGAATGAAAAAAAAATGATTCAGACATCTGACTTAAGCAATGGCAGTTGGTCTATAGCGGTTGAAAGATGTTACAAACTAGCTGCTTTGAGTCCACATTGTAAAAAGTAACTTTAACATGCCATTCTGTAGAAGAGCATAATCTACATGACACTATTCTCATTTGGTTTAGTCTACTTTAACGAGTCTCCAGCAGAGGGCACCAAAATATCAGATTATCAAACAAACTTTGGAAACACTTCAGTAGGCCTACATGGTTAGCATATCGTGTTTGCTCGGTTAACACACACAGAACCCCACAACACAACTTTGAGACCATCAATTGGGCTGTGATCAATCATCCTGCAGATGCAATACAAAAAAAAAAAAAAAAAAAATGTGATAATGACAATATGACTCCATTATTAACAAGTCTTGAGCATGACTTCATGGCAGCATAGAGGTGCATTTCAAGCTTTTAAGATCGTCTCAACACAAAATTGTATTAAGTATTGTGAGTATGAAATAAGTATTCGTGAAACACACTTTCCGAATACTGTATTTTGGTTTGGCTCCAACCCATTATGTTTGTTAGTTTCATAAACCTCGACACTTTTCAAAAACACTGTCTTACGCTTGTGCTGTGGAATTGATACAAAAGCAGCTGTATTGACATTAAGGAGTGTGTGACGAATCGATACATTGTTGTATCTATATATATCCATCACAACCCTACTAGCCATGGCCATATGAGCTACATCTTAGGCCAGGTGTGCATGGTGCAGTTCTGACAGTCGAGAGAAATACCAAACAATCATTCAACTCCGTATTTTACTCAGTGTTGAATTTAGATGATGTCAATGAACGATGAAAACAAATGGTATCATTTTGGTTTATTGGAAATTGATTGTCCAAAGTGTATTTATAGTTGATCTAAAAGTGAAAAATGTCTAAAAACGATTGATGTTATTTTCGTCGCTTCAAAAAATTCGGCACACTCAATGGCTAATATTGCCCACAACCTCTTGCTCTTTGGATTGTTCGTTTGGAAAAAAAAAATCAACACAGATATAATTTATTCAATGTTATTTCTATTAATTTTGTAGTCACAAAGAGTGTGAACTTGAGTGTCTAAAATAACTTGTTTCTGTAAACGGTCTGTAAACCTGCTTAGTGGAATTTCAACATTCTTTTCTGTTCATTGTTCATTCATGGCTAGACATTGGTTTACTATTCAAATGAGTTGTTCTGTGGTCTGAATCGAAAGAGATTTTATCAAACATTTTGCATGCTCTTTTTTTCCGCTTCTATGTTTGATCTAAAACATTCATAACAATTTTTTCATAAATAGGCCATTAACAAACATTACATAGAGATTACAAGATTAATTTACATAATAAATGTAAATTCAGCACAATATCATAATATCAAGCAAGTAGTTGGTTTATTATAAATGTACATGTTTGTATTTGGTCTTGTACATTGTGTCCCACACACATCTTATATATAATCTCTTAAACCCAGAACATAACTGATGTCAAACAACTACTGACAAAAAAAGGCTTAGGTCCAGACCTTAAGCTTTAGCCTTAGGCTTTTGGAAAATGGATAATTATAATATGCCATGTATCATTACAAACAAGGATCCATCATCTATGAAAGAATGCATGTACTGTAAGTAATCACTTCATGTTCATTATTATAACACACTGAAAAAAACAAAGCTATGCCGACAGAAGCTCATAAAACGGTCCAAATCATCGACCCATTACCTTTTCTTGTGAGACCTTTTTTGTACTCCTAATTAATTTTTATTTTTCTTATTTAAATTCATTATAATCAAATGTTGGTTTATGTTAAGTATTATGTGTAACACAAAGCATCTGTAGAAAAAAAAGCCAAACTATTAATTCAATACATTTTTATTTGACAGTTTGCATTGTAATATGACCAGCATAAAAAGTGTCGTATTAAACATTTATACATTTAAATATCAACATCCATTTCTCCAATATTTACAAACATTTTTAAATTAATTTTTATGATCTTTTTAAAAGCATCATAAAATTATGTCAGATTTTTCAACTGTTAGTAAAGATCGACCATAAATAGCTTTGTACCTTAAAAAAGCCTCCATACATTTGATCGCCAGATCATCTACTTCTGGATCAAACTTGTTTGCCAAAGATGGTGTTGCTTCACAACCCATTTCAAGTCCCCAGCTCCATAAATACACACCGCCCGTCTGTGCGTCCCAGTGCATGGTGGGTAGGGAGCCCCACTCTTTAGATCTCCTTCATGGTAGCTCCACTTCACTAGTCGAGCAATTGCGTTCATGTCCGATTGCTCGTACTTTCTGTTTGGAGGGTTTGATCCCGGTACTGAAGGCATCCGCTGTAACGTAGCCCACATGTGCTCATCTGGACTGTATGTGTCTTTCTCCCATTCCATGAAATCTTGAGTCTCTTTGCTTTTAAAGATGTAATCCACAAACTCTCTTGAAACCACAAAGTAAGCATTTCCTGAGAACATAGGGCTCTGAATTGGCGGGGTGACTTTCTAACATCTGTCCGAATCACACTGTTCGTAACATTGTGATGATACTCCCAGCGCACCTTTTTAGACTGTACAGCCTCGGACTCCAAACTGTTCATTCCGTTCAGTTGTTTTAGAGTCTGAACCATTTCAGCATTGGTTTTAATGGGGAAATCAGTGCCACAGGTGTTGAGCAGATACCTCCACTGGACGGGTGACTTGAGCAGATCCTGCATGCAGTTGATGTCCGCTTGAACTCGAGACCACGAGGCGTAGATCACATTCTCCAATTTGCTGGCCAAAAACACATTGGTCAGACAGGACACAATGGCCCTAACTGCTTCTTTAAAGATCTCAGGAGACCTCTGGTCCACATGAACACAGTACACATTGTCAGGAGTGTAAATGGCTCTTAAGAGCCTTTCAAACATCTCAATCTTCTCATGGATCACCATGGAGTAAGCAATGGGGAAATCTCTCTCCTCTTTACTGAGAGAAAGCGTCAGAAACCCTCTGTCTTGAATGAAAGATGGACAATCCTTGGTTGCGTTGAGATAGAATGACTCTGATTGAAGCGATTTTCTTTTTTTCGAGGTCATGAGTTTCCTGAAAACTGTCCTTGTCCACTCCGTCCATGTCTCCTTGGATAATAGCAGAACAAGCCTGTAGTTCTCCAACATCCTGCTTTAGTAAGTGATTCAAGACCGGCTCTTCTTTATGAGAACAATTTGTTCTTTGTTCTAGATGGTTCGTCAAGAGAACGAACAAGGTTGTACTCACAGAAAGAATGGAGATAATTTTCAAAAATCCTCTGATTGTTAAATGCCATGTTAGTTTCTTTTTAGATTACAACCGGCCAGGAGTGGAGACCTGTGTCAGTGATGTGTTAAACAGCCTCTCTTTTTAAAATACCAGAAAGGTGCAGGAAGCAAAAACCAGCAAATCATGTACAAAGGGGAAGGGCTGAAATTTTAGACATAATAATTATAGGACAGCAGAGGTGTGACCTATTATCTCCCTGGAAGGTCTGATTGTCAAGATGTTTTGAAAAAAAAAACTTTTTTAACTTTACGTTGGAGAAGTTTATATCCTATTCCTTTAGGTCATCTAGTAGTCCGTTTGCAGTTTTCAGTGTATAAGCATTTTTGCACCAAATGTTTTCGTGATGTAATTCTACAGGTGCATTATAACCTTGAAGCCTAACTGGAGTTTATTGTTGAAAAGAAAAAGCATAATTCTCACAGAAAGAGGTGAATAGATTATTTTTGCACTTGTTAAACTTCTTAGAGTTGGCATTGTTGCGGTCACATACTGTATGGGGCTGAAGGAATGTTGCTGAACATGCAAAACAAACGTATGCCCTAAATATGTGTAATCAGCCGCAGGTATTCTTCTTTTAATACATTTGCATATAGCTGGCCGACATAGCAAAAAATTCATCATGATATAATGTCTCATATCAATTGTTATGTATAATTATTGGACATTTTTATAACCTTTTATAAACAAAGACCAGTAGAAAAAAAGGTTAATTTATTCACTGTATTTAAAGGGGTGATGAACTGAGAAATAAAATTTTCCTTGAGCTTTTGACATCTAAGAGGTCGTCATATTATAAGAATATTCTGTAAGTTTCAGAACTGAAAATGTCCTTTTTAGTCCAATCAAAGATTTTATTGACACCAGCCTCAGCAAACGACTTGTTTTTTAAAAGTGGGGAACTATGACGTCAAATAGGATAAAACACTACCCCGCAGAAGATTATCAACGCCTACTTCAACACAGCCGGTTTAGCCCCGCCCACTGATTTGCGCATTACACGCATAGCTAAATAATATAGATGCCTACCTCGTGATGACAAGAGTGTAACTCATTATAATATGCAAAACTGTTATCCACTCACAGCAGTGGGTGTTTACTTGAGACGCCCCTCGCTGCAGCCTGTAGCACGATGATGTAGCTGGATGGTCCAATACTTAGTGGACCCTGTAACGCGCACATGCACACCAGTCAAGTCATCTTCATTTATATATCGCTTTTAACAATTTAGATTGTTTCAAATCAGCTTTACATATAATTTAATGTAACAGATTGTTTAGGCTTTATAGCGGTTCGTGAATAATGTTATTTTCCAGCTAAAGTTGGTTTTGATTGATTCACTTCTGTCGAAATGATAATAGGCTATGTTATTAAATTCAGGGGACGACACCGTTCTCTCTAAACAGACTTTAAACACGATCACTGTGATAAACGCTGATGGCACATGCACATTAAGAATTGATAGTTAGTGTAGAGAGTTGGTGAACAATCGCACATTGATCTTCCAAGAATACATTTAAATAGAAATGGTCACGAGCGAAGCTGTTTCAGAATAAAACATTTTTTTATATAATTGCGACTTTTTCCTTACATTTGCAGTATAGCCTACATTTCGCATTGGCCTACTGACTTTATTTCTCAGAATTGTGAGATATAAAGACAGAATTAGGTGAAATAAAGCCTCAATCGCATGTTATAAAGACAGAATTGGGTGAAATAAAGCCCAAATCGCATGTTATAAAGACCGAATTAGGTGAAATAAAGCCATATCGCATGTTATAAAGACAGAATTAGGTGAAATAAAGCCCCATCGCATGTTATAATAGACTACTTTAACACTTTATCACTTTAGACCAATGCATGCGAATTGTAATCCAGAGATCGGCACTGCGCATGCGTAAATGACGTCACCAAAACACACATCCATCCAGTACGTATTGGACCATCCAGCTACGTCATCGTGCTACAGACTGCAGCGAGGACCTCTTGGTTTACTTCTAAGTCTTTAACGCGAGACGCCCATAAAAACCAAACATTTTTTGAGCTAGGCTCAAAACTAAGGTAGAAAATAGCCTATTACTTATTCATTGTGATGTTTTTTTATGTAAAAACCAAGCGAACATCATATGCTGACCTCAGACAACAATATAAACAATTTTAAAATGCCAGTTCATGACCCCTTTAAGTATCCCTTATTTTTATGGCATCAAATAACTAAATAATATCAGTCTTATTTCAAGAACGAACAATGCCTAAAATGACTCAAACCATCTTTGTAAAAAGTTATTTGAAGTGTAAACGATAGCTTAGTTCGAAGTTATCCACATTTATAATTCATCTGCAACAGCAATGTGAACTTTTGTAAAGATATACGTTTGGTCATTTAGCTTTTAAATGGATCATTATCCAAATTACAAACACACAAGGAGAGTTTTCTGCATTAAAGACCCACGAACTGGTAGATCAACGTGGTACTACATTTCTCTCCGAAATGGTAGGAAATTAAATTGATTTTGGAGGATGTCAACTGTGACGAGGTGATTGACAGGGCAGTTTAAACAGTGATGGGATTAAAAATGTTCATTTCTTCTTCTCAGCAAGAATTATGTGAGAGTCACCATTCCATTTGGGGTCAAACACTTATCTGTCCTGTAACAGTTAATTTGGGATGTTAGTTTTTTGGGGGAAGTTTCATAGACCATTGTTGGGAGAGTGAGGTTGCTGGATTGTTCATTAAAAATAATGAATAATGTGTGTGTCTGATTGGTCCAGACACTACAGGCTTTTGGATTATCATAAAAACAAGCTCAGTGATCAACAAAAGTTAATGATACTTACACATTTTGTCCTTTAAAATAATTATCACAAATGAATTTTAGCCTAAATGCAGTCGCCAGAAGGAAAAATCTAAAGCTAGGCTACAAACGAACTACACCACAGTCTCGCAACTTCGTCACTAAACTTCCAACAACTCTTTCAGTTATTTAAAAACATTTGCCCAGAAAGTTTAAGTTAGAACAGTTTGTAAGAACACAATAATGAAGCATAACGCAAATGCTGTAAAAGCAGACTGAGTTAACCTTTTCTAGAGATCATTGATCCTAACTATGCAACTGTTTGTAATTACACATATAATATAATAAGTTGCAAAATAGTATCGTTCAAGTAGCAAAGTCTCTGAAAATAGGTATTAAGGGTATTAATGTGTATCGGAGGCTACTAGGTAAGCATGCTTGTTTCATTAACTGTTTTTACTGGAAAGGAGAAAACAGTACAGTGACACAATGGGTGGTTATTATATTACTACTGAGATTGTTCCCTCATGTTTGTTTTAGACCTTGTTCTCATTCCTTGGTTCTGATTGGTCAATAGCAGTCAATAGACTGTTTTATGTATCACACACAACACCCTTAGCAACATGTTCTCATTGATCTTGTTCATTGAAGCTTATAGAAGTAGAGTATTGTAAAAGATTAAGCGGGTGTACCTGCATTTACAGAAGATATAGCGTTTCTCTTCAGGTCAGTCCTATATATTAGTAATAAAAATTATTTGAATGTCCACTGCGATATCTTGTCCTTTTAACACAGTTAAGGAGTTTCCCTGGACCGATGTCATGGCTGCTTCTTGCTTCTCCGTGTTCACAGCAAGTTGAATGTCTTCTCTTCTGACGAATCACTCATAAAGACAGTCTTGGTCGCAATCTAATGGCGAAATAATTTAACTTCAGTTGCTGTTCACGGCCAGAAACTATTTCTCCAGCGGAAGAAAGGCTTTTGGTGATTTTACTTCATGAAAGTTGCTTTGATATATATTTTGGCTTTAAAGGGAGGGTTGACTGCTTTTTTTTACGTTTTTCTTTGCATGATTGTCTTTATGGGGTGCAATATAACATGTATTTATGGTTTTTCTTTTTTTAAAAGTCTTATTTTTCATAAACTTCACCTTTTTTGTAAGCCGCGCTCTCCTCTGTCCCCTGAACGAGCGAATGACTTCCTGATACTATGAAAACACTCCCTCAAAAACACATAGTGGGCTCAGATTGGTTAGTTTGGCCCGGTGTGTTGTGATTGGCTAAGCTGTCGCTCACATTGTCTGGAAGGTTAACGCTCTTTACCTTTACGGGCGAAATGGGCATGTTATGATCTCCGGTCCAGAAGTAAATATGTGTCGAACTGCAGTATCAGTTCGAGGCAGAATCAGACCGAGAAAGCCGCTGACTTCAAGCCGAGAGTCAAACAGAACCTCACCACACACGGCTCTTACTAAACGTTTCTGAATGATAATTTGCAAAATTGTTTAACTTTATACACGTTTGTTTTACACAATAGCATCTAACTGGCAACAATAGCAACTGACTGGCTACTAATGTTAAACTCAAACCGCGCTGGCAAGTTTACATTCTTGATCAAATCGAAAATAACGTCATAAAACATATACATGAAAAATACATTTACAACATTAGTCCTTATACAAAATTCAGGTCCATAATGTTTGTATGCGTTTGTCGTAGACACAAAATAGCATAACTCGTAGCCTAGTGGCTATAAAGTCAGCGCTGGCATTTGAAAAAAAAATAAAACACAAGGCTACGTCTGGAATTATACATGCAAATACATTTAAAATGATTAAGTCTTAGCCTACTTACAGGTTGTGGCCCAACAACTGCTGCCTCTGGTTTTAAAGTTGAAACTGCTTCATGTTTTAGTAACAGTTTCTTGTTGAATCCGGTGTTGAACTCATGGAGATTCTGGAAGCTGTCTCTCGTAAATGCGCGGCACATAGAGCTAAATTACGATTTCGACACTTTCAGGAACATAATCAAACATAAATTGTATCCATTGTTGACGAAGTACAGCGTCCGTGGGAAGTCTAAACACAGAAGACCTGCACAGCTACGTGAACACAACCCACTTGACGTGCTGCAGAAATATGCGCATGACCTTTTTTGCGTATTCTGAAGGGAGTGGTTGATGCAAATGTGTGGGATAGTGGTGACTTAAACCCAGCTGTAGTCCCAATCGAGTCGTTTTTGTAGGCAAATTTACTTCCTGATTTTTAAAAGACGGTATCTCTGCTTACACTGAACTTTCAGCGCTGAAAGTTTACAGATACTGTTCATGCACCAACAGCAACATTACACACTATTTAAAATCAAAAAAGGGAAATCACAGTCAACCCCCCCCCTTTAATATTTGTATTGTGTGGTCACCGTTTTATAAAAGCAATAAGGTATTCGAGGCTAGACTGCTGTATCATGAATAAGGACATTTTCACACCTTAAAGTCTGCACCAAGGTCTGAATCAAAGTTCACGTGTTGATAAATTTTATACTTTCAGAAAGTTTTGGTTTCACACTGCAATTATGTGAGCGCACTGAAAGAATTTTACGCGACAAGCATCCTGTCATCATCATCTATGTGGGCTGCATCTTGATCTGACGTCAGCGTGTTGTCAATTCGGCGGGTAACTTTGACAACATGAATGAACAGACGCACATCGTTGCAACTATATTGTTATTTGTACGGCATGATTACCTAGACCACCAACTATACACAAGGGTAGTTCAAACTCACCAGATGAATGCCCTCGTCAGTGCGAACATTTTATCGTCGCAGGAGAAGACTGTAAGCAATCATGCAAGCTCTGGCACCTCCTTTTGGGAGAGACCAAGGTGAACTATTCCGGCTATACAGGAAGCTCTGAAAGTCCGAAACATACAGAAATGCTTTCACACTAAAAACAAACCAAACCTTGACCGAGACTACCTCTTTTCGTCTGACCAAATTTCATCAGTTTGGTCCGGACTGTGGTCGGGTCAGGTAGGGTTCACGCATGTAATTTTGATTCAGACCAAATTGATGATTCACTTAACTAACCGAGCAAACAAAGGGTGGAATGTTTGACGCATAATGCACTCAACTGTTGCAGGTTAATTTAGGAGAGAGTTTATCCTGAAGCTAATACCCGAGTCTGAATCGCAAAAGAAACTTGTGTGACTAGGGGAAAGCTTGTGTATCTGACACCTTTAATGAATCAACTTTGTTTCATTTATCTATCTGTCTATCCATCAGTCTGCCTGTCTGTCGTTACTAAACTGTCTTTTAGTTAACAGGTGTGATTAGTCCAGGAATTCCAGTGAAAACATCCTAATGATTTTTGTTTTTAAAGTTATATTAAACTGACAACAAAACGCGGTGCACAACTGTCTAAATATGTTCAGCATGGTCCATTTCGTTATATAATAAAGCATATAAACTAGGCCTATAATCGCATAAAAGTAAGAAATGGCAACATTTAAAGTTGTTAAAGGCTGGTAAAGGCTTTTTTTTACATTTAAGGAAGCTGAACCCCAATCAGGCCATTTGTAGTGGTGTCCGTAATTGAGTGCATTCATTCAATCCCAAATTGCACTGCAATAATGAGTGTACAACCGATGCACACTCATCAGCTCAATTTCATTCACCCCTTCAAGTGAACAGTATTAGTGGACTAACGTAGGGAGTAGTGAATGAGAGTTTAGGTGGTGATTTCGGTTTTAGCCATGCTAACATTGTTTAATGTTTAACCAACTATGTTTACGATGATACCACAAGATAGGATTATTTGAAAATTTTATTTGAATATATTTGTACAAGCTCAGGAAGATGTGAGAGTATTTGCACACTGTGAGACGTGTCACGCAGCGTTCTGGGCGAGTACCAAACTGAGACACCCAGGTACTTTCGCATATACAGTACGTGCGCTTGAACTTCCGTTAAGATGCAGCACTTGAACCGATTGGGCAAGTTCCGTCAACTGCTCCGATGCCAACCTCGGGCCATCGAGCAGTCCTTATTGTTGAAGCCCTGCCCAATACTTGAGTTTAAAGTTTAAAGTCCTTAAAACTGCAGTGAACCAAAGATGGTCACAAATATGCAGTTTGAAATTGCTGGTGTTTGACATCACAAACTACCTTTTAACCAATCACGTCAATGTGGGATTGTCAACGAGTGGATCTCTGAGCTGGTGTGAGTGAGTGGAGGTGGGGCTAATTTGCATATTCATAGAACTGCGTATACTAAATGAGGCAAGGGTGTAGTTACCGCACAGTTCAGCCCGAGTCCGACGTTTTAATATCGTGTAATGTGAACAAGGCATTAATTTGACTGGAAACGAATGACGCATTTGGAGGCGGCATTTGAAGGAGGCTTCGAGTTGGGACTGCCTTCATCGAGCAATCGGCTTTCGAATACACCATTCGAAAGGATGCAGCCTTTGAATTACGACTCAGCTAATGTATTTTTTGTACTGTAATTTTTCCCTAACCCTAAATATCTAGCGTCTATCGACACTTAATAAATAAAAATCTGTCATGTCTACTAATCGACACAGAGCATCTACAAATCGACACTTAATAAATAAATCTGCGGCATCTACTAATCGATACTTCTTTATTCTCTAGCTCTCTGCGTCTACCGTCGACAACCGGCTGAGTCTCTTACCCTAATGTCTTTTCTTCCCTAAACTGGCTGCTGCGCAGCAGTAATAGCAGACAGACTTGAGTAATTGTCCTTTCAATGCTCTTTCATTACGGACGGGAGTTCTCGAGCAGTTCTCAGAGAATCTCCCAAAAAGAAGCAATAAGCATGGCTGGTGGATCTCAGGCAAATCCCACTGAGAATCCCACCAGTAAACACAAATACAACAGTTTTATAGAATATGGAAGTATGGAAAAAAATGACATGAAACATTACTTAATTTGATTGGTTCGTAATCATAGACAGACCCTTTGGTTACTATGTGAACTAGGTTTGGTTACCAAAGGTTTTTAGTTTTGAGTTTATTTATACACACAGGCATGGGTTTCCTTCCAAGAGACGCACATATTCATCCAAAGTACAAAATGTCTCAGTACACTGTTTTAGAGAGTTAGCATGTCAAATAAGGTCAAATGTCAAATGCAAGCCCAACATTAAGCCTAAAATTTCCACCACAGTACAAAGTAGGACAATCACATGAACAAGCCATTCAAAGTCTTCAATTACTCGATAATTGCTGGAAGGTGTGTTTGATTGCATAGGATTGTTGTGTGACTTTGCTTTTGATATATTGTTAAACTAAAACTACGGGGATGAAGGTGTGTTTATGAATTGAATGATAAAAACATTCCAGTCAAAGCTGTTACTGTGGCATGTTCAACAGGTTATTTGTTAAATTCCACTCATTGGTTTCTGTGGTTCTGAGGTGTCATCTCAGACTGCAGTAGTTAAAAGGCAATTTTCATTTATTTTTCATTACATTTTTTTTTTAGTAAAAATGCAAACACTATTATTCTAGCTACCATCAGATCATCTGGTTGGAATGATAGGTAGAGTTGTGTGTCATCAGCATAGCAGAGATGGGGGGAAGAAATTCAGAATGACAGATCCTTTGACATGTAGATGGAGAACAGAAGTGGTTAAATCACTGAGCCCTGAGGCACTCCAGAAAAATCAAGAAAAAAATCTGCTCGCTCATCAAAAAAAAATTGCTTTTTGGCCGCAAACCCACCAGATGGGTTTGGTGCAAACAAGGTTAAAACATACCCAATGCCCACAGATAGATATACTGCTGGATCTTTGGTGATGTGGGCCTTTTTTTTTGCTGGAGGTCCTGGACATCTTATTTAGATACATGGTATCATGGATCCTCGCAAATAACAACAGATAAAAAATCAAAACCTGACCGTCTCTGTCAGAAACTCTTCAAAGTCATTTGGGTCCACATTGCTTTAAATTGGCTTTGATGCCATCCTTGTAACATTTGAGTTGCCCTCCTTATCTCTTTTCCCCTTTTTGTTTTGACATCATTTGGACTGTTATAGAGCGGTTATAGAGCTCAATATAATCCATAATATTTATCTTGCTTACACCCCTTACTGTAATTTAATAGTTATTTTATGAAAAATTCATTTGTTCATAATACCCAGTGACATCACATTAACTGTAATACAATGTTTGTACATTCGAGCAAATTTGAGTGTTGAGTGTTTGGCATCTGGGCTGTGAACAATTTCTTGACACTAACATCTGTTCAGTATAACATCAAACATTTTATATGACCCATCATAAAATTCATAATTGATACAGTTTTGTAGCTTGACAGATGACAGTAGTTGTTTTGAATACAATGCTGTTTTTACACAAAAATGACTTCTTTCCCAGCAGGTAATGCAGATTGTAGACGATTAATACCAATGAATAGATTAAATGTTTTTATGTGCAGAGATGAGAGAGAACATCTTTAACAGATACCCCCTCCCCCGCACATTAGATCCGGAGAGATTAAAAGCCAAGCCACAACTGAAGAACACTTTCATTCAGAATAATTGCACACATCACAAACAATGCAATTATTTCATATTTTCTTAGCATACAGTACACATGGGTGACCTCATTTTTTGTCTTGTTAGATGAAAGTCAGTTTCATCATTCTATTCTGTGGTTCCAAGCTTACAAAATATTTTTAGAGAATCCACTAAGACAAACAATTGCTTTTTCATGCACTGGCCAATTGAGGTTTTGAGCTACCATGTTTTCCTTCAGACTAGAGTAAAAAAACACGCAAAATACACATTAAGTGTTTAATATATTACAGTATCTATTTATGTCTGTAGATTAGATATCTTTTAAAGGGCAGGACTTTTCCTCATGCACTGCACCATCTCAACTTCAGTAACTTTATTACTTTCTCTGAGTTTTTATGGAGTGACAGAAGTTATCCAAAATCTTATCTGTAGAAACCTTTAACTCCAAGTAAACTCAGTTTATGTGCAGACGAGACACATCAGATCTGACCCATCGGTCACCTTCACCACTAACCAGATCATCTTGTTTGAGCTACCGGGAAAAGGAGATATATCCAGAAACAAATCCAATATACAAATTATAATTACTCATATCTGGACAGTTCTATGGTAATCCATTATATTTATCTTGCACTAACACTCCTTAGACCTGCAATTTAAAAATTTGTTTAGGATGTGATTTCCTCGCAATATCCACTGATCATCATTTCAACTGTAATATAATGTTTGTACATCTAGAGTAAATTTAACCGTGTTTGACATGTGGGGTGTGAACAATTTCTTGGCAGTGACGTCTGTTCATTTTCATGTCAAACATTTAATGACCTTTAATGACAGTTTTGTAGCTTGACAGATAACTAGTTGTTGATAGAATGTTGTTTTTCCCCCAGTAGTTTCACAGCACAGATGTGAGCCTGAGTAAAAATGTTTGTTTTTTTTCTAAATTGTCCTTGTAGCGCTGGAGTGTAAGGTTAACCACTTGACCATCATTTACATCAACCATCTTAATGAAATTATCATATTATTTGATATGTAATATAGTGTAGTGTAAGCTATATGTAGCCTAATATACTGTAGCTAAATCATACACAATTTTTATTCTTAATAAAAGCCAGACAATTTTGTCTTGAAAATAATTTGCTATATGTAGTGACCTTGAATTTTGGAGTAGAACAGGCAAAGTGACTTTTATTCTGTGCTCACAACTTACCTGCCCCAATTGTAAGTTACTATGGTTATGAACACTGCTAAAACCCATCTAATCGTTCAATTAACTGTCAGACATAAGCAGAGCACCTTGCTCTGGCATTCGCTTTACCTTCCCAACTCCACCAACATCATTTTGGCTTCTTGCTTCCAGACTCGTCATCCAAGCATTAGTAGTCCCAATGGGGTGCATGTGAACCGTAGGTTTTGTTTTGTGTGAAAACATGGCTGAAAGAAGTGAAAGGGTTTTACTTTGGAGTTCTGAGGGAAAATATATGAATAGTGTTTATAAGCGATGCACTGCTTTGCTACCATGAAAACCGCTCTATTTGTGCTTTTCCATAAGCGCCATCAGTCAAAGAGTGGATTTACATTTTCATTCAGACGGTCTGCAGAATTTGTTTGTGAAAATCAGAACATATTTTTATGTGCTGTTGTAAACAGTGTTGCCAAGTCCGCTTATTGTAAGCGACTTTGGGCTTGTTTTTCTGTAAAGTCGCTTGCAAATATAGGTAGTCGCGGGTCGCGTTTTTTGGGCTTGTTTCTAAAGTGTAGTTGCTTATTTGGGCTTGTTCCCAGCTCGGATATTTTCAATGTTATTTAAATGTAGGAGTTTGTCTTGTCTGTTCCCTCTCTCTCCCTTTCCCCATTCAAAGAGTTTTTCCCACCCACACCCTTCTTCTTATTGGCTCTGACCCAGATGGCAACGAGTACTATCCAATCAGAGGCAGAGAAGGGCAATCTTTTTTTTTTCTGGTTAGGAAAACGTCAGTGAGTGACGTTAAAATGAAAAAACGTGCGAGTCTGGACCATCACGTTACTGATAGTGACTGGACTGTAGGAGAGTTTTATATATTAATTATATGTTAGATATTTTAGATATAGATATTATAATTTAAATTCTGTTTAACCCTTTATCTGTCACCCCATTTTTCGCATAGACATGAAAATCACTATTCAAATGGTTGTAATTCAAGAATGCTTTGGAATATTTGGTCTTGTTTTGAAGAAGACATTTGCCTAAATCTTGTGAAGGATTAAGTGAAGTATTATGAAAGTGAAACAGAAAAAGTTATAAGTTTGAGTTTATGAAAATGAACAATGTAAAACATTATTTCTATTTTTTATAAAATATATTACAAAATATATTTTACTCTAGAACTGCAAGAAAATGTAAGCCAAAAATCTGATGAAGTTGTGTTCCAAATTTTAGGTTGATATCTCAAAAATGAGCTTCAGTCAGATTTTATTTGGGCGCAGTACCCACACTAGATGGACAGCCAAGCTTCATTACAGAAGAAAAATAAATTGTACGTGTGCACAGTTTACCAATCTGTCCACGTGGATGTAATTGAAAAAAATATATAATAAAAAAATAAATAAAAAACTATCCGATCCGTCCCCACAGACTGTAAAACCGTGCAAACAGTTTTTTTTTCATCTAGAGGGCTCCAAAGAAAAAGCTCTTTTACTGTCTATGAGAAAAAGTCGCTTGTTTTGGGCTTGTTTTCACGGGCCTGGTTGCTTATTTGTCTCGCAGATCTGGCAACACTGGTTGTAAATGTAAACCAGTCGATGGAAGATTAGTTAATGAGTCATTTATGCAGAGACATTTTCAAGACTTACTGTTCAATAAAGAGACAGAAATATTTTTTTCTGAAATGGATTGAATATTCTTTACTAAGAAAATATAGGATCTCTAAATAAACTGTCACCTTCTAATCACCCCCCAAAAAAATGTTTGGTACCACTTTTTAGTAACCATCATTAATAACATTAACAAACATTACATTACAGACAGAGTTATATTACAATAACATAACAGTCTACAATGACGCTGGCATCAATATTCTGAAATTCCAGATAAATATATACAGTGTATAAGAATAAACGCATTCAAGAAAGAACATAAAAAAGATGCTTTCTTGTATCGATTTAGCGTTAATTACACAGAGTTGTCTGTTGTTACCATCTTCCAGTCCAGTGGGTTTTTAGTGGTCGACCGATATATCGGTCAATTTTTAATGATCACACAATTTTTTTTTCTGATTGGCTGATATGTTGGAGGCCGGAGGTTTTTCCCTTTTTTTGACAGCCAAGACTTTAATTTTGAAAGTTCTGAGAATGCCAGCGCCTAAGAATCTGATCTCCCATTTTCCATCTTTATTAGTTTACAGTCTGTTTAACAATAAATTATTAGACAGAGCTGTTAAACACAGAAGAAACTGTATTCAAAACGTTTTTTTGCTATTATTAATAATTGAAAGACAAACACTAACTATACTTTATTGTACTGTCAGCATTTATATAATTTAAACAAGTCTTTGAATAAAAAAAAAAAAAACGTTTTCATTTGATAAACCTTGCAAACTTTGGCAAATCCAGCTGTGAAATCTTGTGGTGTACTCTTATTTTTTATATATATTTTTTAACAATTCCTTTATTTGCAAAATATACTATAATGGGATTGCAAAAGCAAGAAGTTGCGATACTAAAGTATATATCGGTTTATTTCGCAATTCAAAATATTTCATAATTATTTTCAAATTATTTATTTCTAATTTAGTGAACATTATGTAAAATACATTTAAATTTAATTTGAACAATTAGCATGTGTTTTTACTATCCTTAAATTAAATGGCATCAGTGATTAAAATATCAATATCTGAGATCGACCACTAGTTTTGACCACAGAAGTGTTCGTGTAAAGAATTAGTAGAATTTATTTAGTGACCATATTTTAGGTTCTGTTGAGATGTGTATTCTCAGTAGTGTCCTCCTCATCCTGCTCCTCCTCCGTGTCTGGCTCGTGGATGAAACCGTCAGCGCCGATAGACAGATCCATCTCGGCTGGTGTAGACCACATCGGCCTCGTCTCCGCTGTCCTCTGGTTCTGGTACTCCGTGGGGCATGGGCCGAGAACTGGCCTCCCCGCTCAGCCGTTCATAGCTCTGTCTCCCAGCATAACCTTTTTTTGGCCCTTGCCTGTACCAGAGCAAACACAACTAGAGCTAGCACGACAGCTAGCAGCAGAGCAGCAGGTAAAGCTGCAGATGCGTGCTGTACCGCTTGGGACCTTAGAATAACTTCATCCTCAGTTTTACTCTGAAACAGGTGCCTCAAGACATAATGCTGTAAAAAAAGAAATGGCATTAAAAGAGACTTTTTTTACTGTAAAACCTGTAAAATGAATTTTATAGACATGCTTATGTTGATGAGCCGAAACATTATGACCACGCCATATTTTATATGGTGACAAGAACTAACTTGAGGCCCATAGACTTTGCACACGCTTCAGAAGTGGTGAAAATTTACGTGTGATATGGTTTTCAAAATTGGGTGGGGCAAATTCTTTTTTGCCAGGGCTCCGGCTCTACGTTTCATATACAGGTATGAATTTTGGTACATACATGTAATGACCCAATACCTACAAAAAAGTCTCTTGAAGCATAGCCCTAAACACAACAGGAAGTTAGCTATTGTTAACTTCTACCTAGATTTTGTGCATTTTTCATAATTTCCTGATGTTGTACTTTAACAAACTCCTTCTACAGTTTTTGATCTGATCCTCTTCAAAATTTAAGATTTGAGTGTAATCTTAAGGCCTTTGCGACGTTAAATTGCGAAAATCTTGAGTTTTCGTCGAAGGGTGTGCCCTTGGCGGCCTGACAAACCCAATTTCAGCCTTTTGGTGATTTGTGCATGAATATGTCATATAGTTCAATATTGCTTGCAGTTCCGATGTTGCTTAGGCAATCACAGTAACTCAGGCATGCAATGTCCGATCTGCCCTAAACTCCACATGTTTGATAAGAGTCCTGTCCTGAACACATGACCATGCTCATATTTGGTTATAGCAATAGCGCCACCTGCTGGTAGCAGGAAGTGTGCAAAACAAATCCTTTGACATAGTCCTATATTTATTATCATTACATACTGCCTACCGTGCTCTGTTTTCCTAAAACCGCCAGGTGGTGGCGGCACGGGTGCGAGGGCACTTTTCATCGCTGCTTGCAGCTTTAATATTTGTTTTGTTTATGCACAGTATTCTCGTCGCTTGATAAATTTAAGATTAAGCCACTGTAGTCTAGGGTGACCAACTGTCTTGTTTTCCCAGGACATGTCCTGTTTTCTGTATAACAATATAACCATTTTCTATCCATACAAAGGAGGCATAACCTACTTTAACTGTATTGAAATGAATAAGCTATAGGGTTGCAAAGTTTCCAGAAACTTTCCAGGATTTTCGAAACTTTCCAGGATTTTTCGGAATCTTTCCAGGATTTTTGGGAAGTTTCTGGAAATTTACCGGAAATATTCAGCCCCTTTGCAACCCTAATAAGCTATCTTTGAGTAAACTTCGAGTATCATTTGAGTAGGCCCATCTGTTTGCCGGGCCGAGTGTCCTGGTTTTTGGTAATCAAAATATGGTCACTCTACTGTAGTCACTTTGACTATTTTAACAATGTCTTTAATAACTTTTCTGGGGCAGCAAGTTTCAATCCCTTAGAAGCCTATGGAGGAGTGATCCAGCTCTCAGATTTAATAAATTAATATATAATTTGCGTTTCGAAGATGAACGAAAGTCTTATGGGGTTGAAACAACAATGAGGGTGAGAAATTACTAACAGAGTTTTCATTTTTGGGTGAACCTTTTAATAGTTTTTTTTTTGTTTGTTTTTAGCTAAACAACCACAACAATTTGACGGCTATAACAGAAAGGAGTATTTTCAGAGAATTATGGCATTTGTTTTTCATCTGTCCCTCATAAAAAGCTGTTGCAAGTAATAAGGAAAATTTAGTACTGCAAGTTAAACAGGAAATCTCTGACTCCCATTGTAAAAAATGCATGGCATCGTGTGTCTATGAGAATAAACCATTTAAAGGCTTAAAGTAAAAACCTGAGGACATACCTGAGCCTGTATCGCAGAGACAACACTTCTTGTCCTTCTGCCCCGACTTGCAGCAGGGTACACACTGACTGTCAATGGCATGTAGGGCAAACCCTGAATGACAGGTGAGACAGTTCCTGTGCCCGGCACTGGAACAATGTCTACAGGTGTCATCACAGGGCTCACAAATTCCCTAAAGTAATTTAAAGAGATACATGTGGAATTAAATCTTTTGTTCTGTTTGACAGTTGCAGTGTAACAACATACAACGAAAGCAAAAGGATATCATTTTCTAAAAACTTGAATTGTTCTGTTAATTTGTATTAGTTCTGTTAACATTTGTATTATTTGATCAGTAAAGCCATTTAAATATTTAAAATAATTGTTTCAGGGTTTATGGTGGTGTATGCTAACAAAATTGTATATAACTTTATACATACATTTACACTAAAATCCGTGTTCACTTTTTAGTCACGTCTTGTGCTTACACTATTGAAACATCAAGTATTTTAATGAACCAGTTTTGACGATTTGTAAAGACATGGAAATGCATGATCTTTATGTAAGGGTTAATGCCTGAGGAGACATTCATTGTCAGGTATTAATAGATGATGGTGAGGTGTGGCATCGGACGGTTGACTACGCCGAAGTCCATTAAAACCTACACAATGGACGTATTTTTTAAGTTAGGCTTGTCTAGGCATGGGCACTTTTTTAACACACAGGTAGGCAAAGTTATTGTTTTACGTATAATGGCGAACTAGATGTTTGTTTTGATTCAATAAATTGTAAACGGGTATTTTGACTGCCTGTTGCTATGGTTACTCAAAGCTGATGTAGCCAGCGTATTTATTTATTAATTTCGAGGGGTAAACAGTCAGTTTCACCAGAACTCCTTTGCTAGGTGTCCTCTATCACTTTTTAATGGACACCCTGCAGCCAATCGGAATTGAGATATTCATCCAGACCATGGTATAACATGTATTATACATCTGATTGTATTTTAGGACACATTGCTTATTACAAATGAGACATGATGACTATTCTGGGAATTTTGTAGTGCCTTTAGATCAAAAGATTCTTAAAGGAGCTCACTTTAAAAAAAACTTTAGCTGATAATTTACTTACCCCATTTCATCCACGAATGAAATGATCATTTATTACAAAAAAAAGTTTAAGTTTTATAAGCTCAAATGGTTGCCTTGCTCTGTTCTGTGATGCACGTTCGTGACTCTCCTGTTCGAACTCGTTCATCAAAATGCATTTGAGCTTGTAAAACTTAAACCTTTTTTTTTTTTTTTAAGGAGCGATCCACTTGATAAGACCCTTATTCATCGTCTGGAATCGTTTAAAGCCCTTTGAACAGTTTGTAGTTTGCATTGAAACTGTCTTTTTGACCTTGAACTGTTTGGTTCCCATTGAAGTCCATTATATGGAAAAAAAAAACCTGGAATGTTTTCATCAAAAACCTTCATTTCTTTTCAACTGAAGAAAGAATGACATGGATATTTTGGATGACATGGGGGTGAGTAAATTATCAGCAAAAGTTTTATAAAAGTAAACTACTCCTTTAAGAAACATACTTTCCAGTCACACGTTTTTTTTTTTTTATGGTTTCGCCTTGGTTGCCAACGCTAAAATAAATCTAAAGAGTAAATTCTTTTATAAAAAGACATTTACTTTATAGTCTTTAGACTTGTTTATACTTTAAATTGTGTAAACTTAAAACTGCATACTATGCGCCCATGTTTTAGTCACAGATATTATTCTCTTGCATAATGAACATGACACTATTTTGCAGGCAAGAAGCTGTTATCTTTTAAAATGGCTATAGATTATATTTCCTTCCTAATCAATTAATGACCTTCTAACAGACGAACATTTTTTAGCTACAACAGCCACTTGATGATGGCTCACATTTGGATGACATTTTTCAAGAATTAGTAATGATAGTTTACATCTTTTCACATAAATAGTAGTAAATGATGATGAGGAACTACTATAAATACAGAGATAAACTTCCACAGCCACTCTGACATGAGCACTTACACCTTGTGAGTAATATTGACTCTCCTCGCAGCGAGGGTAACACACGCCATCCTGCAGGACGCTGACCCCAGTCACACGTCACGCATCCCTGGGGAGTGCTATCTGCAAACAACACAGACACAGATGAGAAAGGGCGAGGTATATGCAATTCAAAGGTATATTACCTTCAAAGAGATGCTAATCTGAAGGTCAGAGTTTCACTTCCTTAAGGGAAAACAAGCAGGAAGAAATTGATTTTCATTGTAACTGACATTGTGCCATAAGTTCTGTTGATTGAGCTTAAAGGGATACTCCACTTTTTTTGGAAATAGGCTAATTTTACCACTCCCCAGAGATAAACAGTTGGGTTTTACCGTTTTCGAATGTATTCAGCCGATTTTTTTTTTTTTAATATTTAGAAGAATATCAGTAACCTATGGAAGCTTGTTTCCGCCACTGAATAAAAAATAAAATAAATAATTGTGACTTTTTATCTCACAATTCTGACTTTTTCTCACAATTGCGAGTTTATATCTCGCAATTCTGACTTTATTTCTCAGAATTGCGAGATAAAAAGTCATAATTGCGTGATAAAAAGTCACAATTGCGAGTTTTAAAGTCAGAATTGCGTGATATAAAGTCGCAATTGCGTGTATTAAAGTCACTATTGCGAGATATAAAGTCAGAATTGTGTGATATAAAGTCAGAATTGCAAGATATAAAGTCAGAAATTGCGAATATAAAGTCAGAATTGCGAGATATAAAGTCAGAATTGTGTGATATAAAGTCAGAAATTGCGACTTATCAGGCCAATTCCAAGGGGAAAAAAAGGCTAACTTTTTCCCCTCAGAATAATTTAAATCTCACAATTCTGACTTTATATCTTCGCAATTTCTGACTTTATATCACACAATTCTGACTTTATATCACACAATTCTGACTTTATATCTCGCAATTCTGACTTTATATTTTCACAATTCTGACTTTATAACTCGCAATTCTGACTTTATATCACACAATTCTGACTTTATATCTCGCAATTCTGACTTTATATCACGCAATTCTGACTTTATATTTCACAATTCTGACTTTATAACTCGCAATTCTGACTTTATATCACGCAATTCTGACTTTATATCACGCAATTCTGACTTTATATCTCGTAAATTCTGACTTTATATCTTTCGCAATTCTGATTTTATATTCTCGCAATTCTGACTTTATATCTCGCAATTCTGACTTTATATCTCGCAATTTTGACTTTATATCACGCAATTCTGACTTTATATCTCGCAATTCTGACTTTATATCTCGCAATTCTGACTTTATATCTCGCAATTCTGACTTTATATCTCGCAATTCTGACTTTATATTTCGCAATTCTGACTTTATATCTCGCAATTCTGACTTTATATTCTCTGCAATTCTGACTTTATATCTCGCAATTTTGAACTTTATATCACGCAATTCTGACTTTATATCTCGCAATTCTGACTTTATATCACGCAATTCTGACTTTATATCTCGCAATTTTGACTTTATAACAAAGTGGCTGAACTATCTTTTGCATTGTAGAACACAGCGTCTTTCTCGGCATGATGCTATGATGAAGAATTTGAATTTGTTCTAGACTTCAAGTTTACACTTCCGACTGCGCGCGCAGTAACTGGGCGCGGCCAATATGCTTATGTTTCGTATTTACGTCACTACAAAACAGCTAATGACTCGTTTCAAAAACAATTCATTTCATAGACTCAGAGTCGACTCTCACTTTTGAAAGACAATAACTTTATATACGGTGCACTTTTAGATATAAATCTTAGCAGGATGTTTTCATTCCCTTAGAGCTATAGTCCACACTACATGAATAGTCATTTTCAAAAATCCATGATAGGGGCTCTTTAAGTGTCATTCGCTCAGTTATGACATGTTTTATGCAAATATGACATTGTATGACAGGATTTGCAGCGATCATTTTAGACCAGACGACTTTAAAGAACCATTTAATCGAAACTGTCACAGGTTTATGACAAGGAATGCAGTCTAGCCTTCTTTCCAGATGCACCAACAGATGTAACATTACAGGAAATAACTTACATTTTGTTACTCTAGCTATCTAATGAACCTAGCCCTTTCATAACTGATAGATCGTTAGTGGAGAATCCGTAACAGTTCAATATTGAGGCATTTAATTTTAACCAATTAGTCTCAAGTCCTACCCATAAACTTGGGCATACTTTGGATTTAGACTCAGAGACAATAGACTCAGTTTTAAATCCTGACACAACAACAGGCCTCGTCATTAATCAGATAACATGTGATAGCTTTTTAGAGTACTTCATTAACAAAATTGAGACTCTTACAGCTAGTATTATACCTTCAGGCCTCATCCTTGATTGTCATTCCTCCCTCATTAGTTCAATGTTTAAGTGAGTTTAAACTAATTTCATTCCCTGATCTGGTGGACTTAGTCTGTAAAACGAAGCCCACTCAGTGTTCCTTAGACATAGTTCCTCCATGCCTCCTTGTCCAGGTTTTAGATGTGGTTGGTTTAGATCTCTTGACAATAGTGAACTCTAGCTTATTGAGTGGTGTTGTGCCATCATGCTTTAAGCATGCAGTGGTGCAACCCCTTTTAAAAAAGCCCAATTTGGACTCATCTGATTTAAAGAACTCTCGGCCAATCTCTCATCTCTTTCTGTCAAAAATTCTAGAGAGGGCTGTCTTTCAACAGCTATCTACTTACTTAAATGGAAATTATATTTTTGATAAGTTTCAATCAGGGTTTAGGGTTAAACAGTACAGAGTCAGCCCTCCTCAAAGTGTCAAATGACTTGCTCCTAGCTGTCGATTCAGGAAAGTGTGCAATTTTAGTTTTAATCGAATTTGACTGCGGCATTTGATACTATATACTGTTGGAGCGCCTAAGAGAAAGGGCAGGGATTCAGGGAAAAGCTCTTAATTGATTTAGCTCATATCTGTCTGGGAGAACGTTTTCTGTGGAATTAGGACATTTTTCATCACGTTCTGCTCTAATGAAGTTTGGGGTTCCACAAGGATCAATATTGGGTCCGGTCTTATTCTCTATTTACATGCTTCCATTGGCGGAAATCTGTAAAAACATAGTGTATTTTATCATCTTTATGCAGACGATATCTCAGCTTTATCTACCTATAAAAATGGGGGATAATTCAGCCCTGCAGTCTCTTTTTGATTGTTTTAGTGACATTAAGGAGTGGATGTCTGCCAATTTCCTCCACTTGAATGATTCAAAGACTGAAGTGATAGTGTTTGGCCCTCCAGAGCTCTACTAAACATATAATTAATAAATTAGGCCTTTTTAAATCGAAGGTACATAATCAAGCTAGGAGTTTAAGAGTTATTTTTAATGCCGAGTTAAAATTTGATAAGCAAATTCAGTGGTTAGAGTTGGCTTCTTCCAATTAAGGAATACAGCGAAATTGAAACCTTTTTGTCTTTTAATGATTTAGAAGTTGTTATGCATTCTTTTATCACATCCAGACTGGACTATTGTAACACATTGTATTATGGTATTTCTCATGCATCACTGTCACGGCTGCAGTTAGTCCAAAATGCAAGGAAGTATGAGAGTATAACACCTGTACTAGCATCCCTCCATTGGCTTCCAGTTAAATATAGGATTAATTTTATTATTTTATATATTTTATATATTAGATTTTATTATTTTATATATTATTTTAAATGGGATGGCACCAAGTTACATTAGTGAACTTCTTCAGCAACATACTTCCTCTAGGCCTTTAAGGTATGTACATCCTTAAAGCACTTTGGCCAACGTGTGTTGTTTTTAAACGTGCTATACACATAAATGTGATTTGATTTGATTTTAAATGGTGTGTAAAGTGGTTCTGGCGCAAATTTCAGATTCATTAAAATGTTCGTATTTTCCAAATGTTAGTTGGTACGCAAGAAATATACACCTGCTCCCAGCCACGCGTAAATGGTGCGCTTAACACTCGAACGTTTTGCTCATTAATAAGGCTACATTTTAATTCACCTTAATCGGTTACATGTTAAAACGGCATTTTGAAAAAAATATTTTATATAGTAATTACATACGGTTTTTCTTTTTTACTTGTATTACGAGAGCCAGTAATTATGGAAGCTTGTTTCCGCCACTGAATAAAAAATAAATAAATAGATAATTGCGATTTTTTTATCATACAATTGCGTGTTATAAAGTCAGAATTGTGAGATTAAAAAGTTGCAATTTTTTTTATTTTTCAGTTCTATGGCAGAAACAAGCTTCCATGCGTAGGCTAACAGCAGATCTGGTGATCGATAGCCGTCCTTCTCCAGTTTGAATACGATTTTTCCGAATTTAACTAATTTGTTTTTTGCCGTCAAGCTTAATGTCGAACCATTTTCTTCTCACTTTTGGGACTGTTCGATTTAACAGATGAAACTCCATTAACTGCATCTGTAATATGCTGCCAAGCTTCCTTTTTTTAGGACTTGATCCACCACTATGTACGCTTGAAAATAAAATTGGCGTTTTGAATGAACTTCTGATAATAAAACTTCAATTTCTGCATCCGAGAAATTTTCATTCGCATTCATGTTATTATATGCCTATATATAGATGTCAGGCGGATATAATGGGCGGGATTTATGGTAATTGAGAATGAACGTGCACGCGCATCCCATTTACGACTGGTTGGAATTCACTAACACACACACACATTTCACTATCACATCTGACGTTTACGAAGTATTTGTGAATCAGGAGAAGAGTTTTCGGGAAGGTCTCTTTACGCGTAAATCACTCTCATATTTACTCGTATATTTACGAATGTTTCATGAATGAGGCACAATACGCATAACTTTCTCAGTTTAAATTCTATTGTATTGGAACCTAATTAAACATTTTGATACATTTTGTAATCCTACAGCACATTAAAACCAGCAAAGCAAACTGAATATCTGTTTGCATTAATATTTTGAGTTTAAACTAGGTCTGCCATATAATGATAAGAATGAAGATTGTACTAAATGCTGGCGTAACAGAATCTCATAAAATGTGAGAATAATGATAACAGACGCACCTGTGCAGGACTTGCAGCTGGTGTGGCACTGTCTGCAGCTGTGCCCGCTTTCAAAAGCGCTGTGGACACTGATCCACACACTGTCTGGTGCCCTGCAGGTTCAACAAAGGAGGCGTGCACACCCGGCAGGCGTCCGGCCCTGGGCCCGTGCACTGCTCACAGGAACGGTCACACTTCTCACAGCGCTCCTCTAAACTGTAGTACCTGAGGGTGGGACGTCAAGACATGTATCTCGTTATTATATGCAGGCAATGAAGAGGAGGCAGGAAGTTACTGTGGAATAACATCAAAACAGGCCAGAATCGAACCTGAATTTCCCATTTGAGCACCACAGCTCAACATATCTGTAGCCACGCCACTAGGGCATTCTGATAGCTGTACAAACCTTGCTGTTTCACCAGGCCTTAACAATTTGACCCTTGTCAAGTAATTCTTTACTTAAAGTCAGTCTTAAACTACTTTACATTATAAAGATGATCTCACCCTGTGGGACAGTGGCTAACACAGAGATGTGAGAGGAGATGAAGGTAGCCTGGTGCACAGCTCAGACAGTCTCTGGAGACGCCCCGGTGCAGGTGGCACACACATGATCACAGGGCATACAGAAACCCAGATCTACCCCGTCGGCCTCCTCATGGGCACTGTAAGTTCCCACAGGACATTTGCTCACGCAAGAACCATCTGCAACACAAACACAGTCTATTTAAACCAGTAACCCTAAACAACACTTAAGGTCTTTGGGGTCATTTTGACCCAGACTTTTAAAGAGTGATTGCATAAAGAAATATACATTTTTATATGGAAAACTATATATCACTTTCAACTTAAGTTCACTTCTCAACTAATCATTTATGCTGTGTTTTTTTGGATTTTTTAAAGTTTTCTACCTATTTACTGCATAATTACATAACCAGGCCATAAATTGGTACATGAAAAAATGATTTTTTTAAAGAAAAAAAAACACTTAAATTATGATGATAATTAAATCTAAACAGTTTTTGGACATTGCTCTATGTGTTAGGGATAGAATACTACCATCTGGTGGTTAGTCGAAAAACAGTTTTTCTTATAGTTAAGGAATTAAAGTGCAATGACCACATCTATCCAATAGGGGTCCATAGAGACTCATTCATTTTCACTTCATTTTTCTTGATGCTTCAAATTCTCCTCACAGCTTGATATATATGATATATATATTTTGTGAATTGCACAAAATGTCAAAATTAGAGTTTGGTGGTGTTGTCTGATAGAATTTGAAATGTTTGTTTTTTGCAAATTTTTATATATTTGCATAAACATTACAAGTCAGCACTATGACATGGCTGTAATCACACACTATTCATTTCAGAAAATTATATATCAACAATTATACATTTTTTAGAACAAGAGATTTTAGAACAAAAAAAAATTAATAAACCAAGTAAATAAACCAATATAATTCAAAACAACAGCACTAATAAACTGTAATGAATAGGATGCATACATGTGTGTGTGGCTGTGTGTGTGTGTAAGATAGAAAGCTCGTTCCACTTTGTATTTATGCTCTCAGGACCAGACCTTGATTTAAATGTAATTTTTCTTAGATTTATGCCAGTTTTGTTTGTTTTATTTGCCAATTTCTATAAAAATGCTCTCTGTTGCAGTCATGACGTGTGTGTTGTGTGTGTGTGTGTGTGTGTGTGTGTGTGTATGAGATGTTTTCTTGAGATGTGAGATGTGTGTGTTGAAGTTAGTTCTACTTTCTATTTATGCTCTAGGACCAGACCTTGGTTTATATGTGAACATTTCAGATTTTATTTCAACATGAGTTAGCTAGTTAGCAAAAACCTACCTACAGCAGTGCAGTGGGTGTACACCATATTAAACACAAACTGTGTATTTTACTCTCTGTTGAACATGTATACATCAATAATTAATCATAATTACAGGAGTGATTGGGTCCAAATAGAGTGGATCCTGCCCCATCTTTGAAAGATAAAGTTTTGTAAAAGCATAATAGGGACACTTTAATAGTAGATCTAAACTTAAAGGAGTAGTTCACTTTAAAAAAAAAACTCTTGCTGATAATTTACTCACCCCATGTCATCCAAGATATCCATGTAATTTTTTCTTCAGTTCGAAAAGAAATTAAGGTTTTTGATGAAAACATTCCAGGATTTTCTCCATATAATGGACTTCAATTGGAACCAAACAGTTTGTGATTCTCCTGTTCAAATTCGTTCATCAAAATGAACAAATCTTTTCCCGAGTCAGACTCGTTCATTTCATTCGATTGAATGAACCAAATGACACAAAAAAGATTAATTCATTTTGATAAACGAGTTCAAACAGGAGAGTCACAAACATGCATCACAGAACAGAGCAAGGCGTGCATTAGAGCTTATAAAACTTAAACATTGTTATTTATTTATTTATTAAATGAGCGATTCGTTTCACTTGATAAGACCCTTATTCATTGTCTTAAATTGTTTAAAGCCCTATGAACAGTTTTCAGTTTGTACTGAAACTGTCTTTTGGACCTTGAACCGTTTGGTTCCCATTTGAAGTCCATTATCTGGAGAAAAATCCTGGAATGTTTTCATCAAAAACCTTAATTTCTTTTCGACTGAAGAGAAGAATGACATGGATATCTTGGATGACATGGGGGTGAGTAAATTATTGAAAGTTTTTTTTAAAGTGAACTACTCCTTTAAGAAAGTATTGACACAAGTCACACTTACTGTGGAGGTAGTTGGGCAGGGCACAGGTCTGGCAGTCAGTGGGTCCCGGCCCCTCGCAGGACTGGCAGAGCTGATGACATGCTTGGCAAGTGAACTGGTTATTTTGGAGGAATGTTCTGGGTGGGCAGTCTGAATCCCCGGTAACCCCACACATCATGGTGTTGGGATCAAGAACGAGACTCTTTTCGCACTGCAGACACTGGGTGGGCTCAGGACCTTCACAGCGTGCACAGGTCTGGTGACATTCTACGAAGACAAATATGTGAACATTTTTATATTTGTCAGCCACATTTATCTACCACTGCGATTATAAAATATAACCAATTTGCTTGTGTAGTTGGTTGTTCCATCGTATCCGTTTCTTTTTTGACAACAAAAGGTTGGGCTAGTGTTGCCACCTTATGGACAAACTAATTAGTGCAAAAGGATAATTCAAGAGAAACATTTTTTAAGCTTTTTAAAGTTTGAGGGTAAGAATCGTGGAAAAAATCCCTTATTTTGGAAAGGATTTTGGGAAATCTCACATATTTTTAATGTTCAATGTTGACAGCTATGGTCTGGCTATATGCACACATGCTTATAATACATTACATTACAGATGATACTTTACCCTGACATTCTTTATCAGAGGTCTGGTAATAAGTGCCTGTTGGGCACTCCTCCAAGCACGTGCCCTCGTAGAGTTTTGGGGTGAGGGAAGAGCAGGTCTCGCAGTCGTCAGATAGGGGACCAGAGCAGGTGGCACAGGTGGGATGGCAGCTCACACAGACCCCTTATCCAAATCTTCAAAGTAACCCTTAGGACAGACCGCCTTGCATGCTCCGTTTAAGAGCAAATAGAGAAAACTGCACCCTGAAATTAAATAGTTACACAATATATTCCACTGAAAGTAGACAAGGTGTGTAAATTTGTGCATGGATAGATGGCATGCAAGATATCATTTATGTAATGTCATTCTATAGAAGTGACACTGACGGGTTTCGTCTGAAACTGTTTATACTCTTGGTAGTGATGTTTTGCACAGGATCTCAACAGTATCAACCACTCACGAGTGCAGGTGTAAAAATTGGTGCACGTGTCACAGTGAAGAGCACAGCGTCTGCATGTGCCGTCTTCGGCCACGTAGCTCATGGGGGCGCAGTTTTGCTTGCACTGCCCGTTGGCCAGATGAAGGCCCTCTCGACACGAAAGGCACTGTGTGCTTGTGCCATCGCAGGTCAGACAGAGTTCATCACAGGGTTCACATGTCCCCAGCTCAGTCTCAAAATAACCTCTGCAAGAAAAACGGATACAAGTTTTTCAATGCATTGATCAGTGTATGCTACTGGGCGATTAAACAAGGTCATTTGGCTTTCAGTTTAGCTTATGTTCTTAGGGATGCATTTTATTTTAAGGTGTCCTTGTTTCACTGTAATTATACATTTAAGTACTGGGTAATAGCAATTAACTACATGTACTTGCTATAGGATTAGGTTTCAGTTTTGGGTCATATGCATGTAATTATGCATTATCTATTGTTAATACTTTAGTAATTAGGCAAGGCAAGTTTATTCATACACATAATAATTCAGTGCTTTACATAGAAAAAAAATAAGAATAATTAAAACAGTTTAGTCAAATCACAGTAATATTTAGAATCTATAAATATATGAATATAATTTTTTTCTTAAATATTAATATTTATATTTATTTATAAATATTCATATTTAATGAATATTTATTTTATATTTATTAAACATTAATGATGTTATATAAAGCATTTTATGTATATTGTTTGGTTCGGTCTTTATCCTCACCAAGGCTGCATTTGATCAGCAATACAATAAAAACAGAAATATTGTAAAATATTATTACAATTTATTTCTGTTTTGATATACACTATATAAATTTACATTTATGATTTGATGCTCAAGAAAATGTTCTTCTTATTATTATTAATAGAAATATTAATTAATTTAATTAATTAATATAGAAATATTAATTAATATATTTTTTGTGATGAACAAAGTGCAAAAGAAAAACATTTGAAGAGTTCAGATGCAAAAGCCTCTAAGTGCCATTTGAAATTTTCTTCTAAAATGATCATTTTTATCAAGCTTGTATATTAAAGTTCAGTCATTTCACTTAAATGCCAATGAAGATTACCTATTAATTGTCATTTAAGTGAAATTACTGAACTTAAATATACAAGCTTGATAAAAATGGTCATTTTAGAAGAAAATTTCAAATGGCATTTAGAGGCTTTTGCATCTGAACTCTTCATTTAGTTGAAATAGAAATCCTTTGTAACTTTATAAATGTCTTTACTGTCACTTTTAATTAATTTAAAGCATTAATTATACATCCTTGCTTTATAAAAGTATTTCTTTTTAAAAAAATATGTAATGGTGTTTTAAGGTGTCATTGTTATAGTGTAATTATATATTTAAGTACTGAGTAATATTAATGCACTACATGTACTTACTATAGGATTAGGTTGAGGGTTAATTGCATGCAATTATGCATAATTTACTGTTATTACTACGATACATGTAACAAAGACACTGTAAAATAAAGTGTTATCAGAAACTCTTACTGAACCCAAAGTTTTAACCGGTAGTGTAGTTGATTATATTATAAATTCCCTATATTTTTGTAGCGCCTGTAAAGCATGTTCCAGCATTAGCGACTCACTCTGGGCACTCAGACCAGCAGCTGCCCTGGAACAGATAGAGCTGGTAAGAGTCCGTCTGACAGCTCACACACTCGTCTCTGCTCTCACACGCCTCACAGTTAGCTGAACACCTCTCGCACAACAAACTGGAGCTGTTTCCAAAGAAACCCAGAGGACATTTGTCTACACACACGGACTCCTGCTCCAACATGTATCCTAGCAAAAAAACACGGCTATTAGAGTGGTTGAAAAAAGCAAACATGTGTGTTAAAATTATCTTATTTATTCAGCAAGTTCTTATGAAGCAGGAAACTATTCAAAGGAAATGTTTACGTTTATCAGGTGGGAGGGAAAGGAAAGCTAACCTATACGTTACCGGTAGCACAGGTGATGCAATTCTGAGCCTTGGGACCGTAACATGTCAGACAGGATCCATCACAGAAACGACAAGTGCGACTTTCCACCTTTAGAGTAAGAAAAAAAAATACATGGTTATATATAGTTTTCTATTACTACAGGGATTTTCAAACTTGTTGATGGCAAATATATAAACTTAAATGAAAATGAGAAATGTTGCTTTGATAACTGAAATAAGTTACTTAAATTACTAAAACTAAAACAAAATATAGAAATGTTAAAAATAAATATAGATAAAAGCAATCTTAAACTAAAATGAATTAAAAAGGATAAATACAAATAAAAGCTCATTCAAAATGTACTATAATACTATAATAATTACACTATAGTAATAGAAATACTGTTCTGGAATATAAATAATAATACCATTAATATAACAATAACATTGATGAGGATCTTCTAAATGTAAAGGCAGTGTGGACAAATCCATCTTCTTTCACTGTACTGTAATTTTTGTAATTTTTTTAACATGTATCAAATTGATGTTGTATAACAATATGCTGTGTTGTTTAAGTTTGAAAATGTTCAAATAAAAAAAAATTACAGTATAAAATGGGGTTTGTGTTAATAATTTGCTTTGTGTTTCATTCAATGACAATAAATATCAAATTATTGGCAACACTTTATTTTACCGTATACATGTTACATGTAGTTAGTTACTGTAGTGATACAGTAACTAACTACATAATTATATATATATATGTAGTATATATATATATATATATATATATATATATATATATATATATATATATATATATATATATATATATATATATATATATATATATATATAATATATAATATATAAATTATTTATATTTATAATATAAATTTATAAATTATTTATAATACATAATCTATATATATATATATATATATATATATCTATATACATGTGTATATATATATGTATGTATATATATATATATATATATATATATATATATATATCTATATATATTAGGGCTGTCAAATAATTAATCACATCCAAAATAAAGGTTTTTGTTAAACATAATATATGTGGGTGCACTGTGTATAGTTATTTTGTCTATATATATAAATACACAAACATTCATGTAACATTTAAGAAAAATTATTTATATATAAAATGTTTATATTTATATATAATATAAATTATACATAAATTATATATACAGTATATACATGAAATATTTTACATAAATTTATACAAAGCATATCGTGTGTATATTCAGTACACCCACATGTATTATGTAAACACAAACTTTATTTTGGATGTGGATTAATTACGATTAATCATTTGACAGCTCATGCATACATCAGTTACAAGTAATACTTAAGTGAACTACATATACCTACTATAGGGAATAGGGTTTGGTTTAGGGTTAATTGCATGTATTTATGCATCATTTATAGTTATCACTACAGTAACTAACTACATGTTACATGTATATGTAAATAAAGTGTTACGCAATAATTTGCTATTTATTGTCATTGAATGAAACCCAAAGCAAATTAATAACACAAACCCCATTTTATACTGTAATTTTTCTGATTTGAACATTTTCAAACTGTAAACAACACAGCATATTGTTATATAACATCAATTTGATACATGTTAAAAAAAGTTACAAATATTAAATTCATATATTAAGTTAACGTGTAGAACAGCTAAATTACAGGACAGTGTTTAAGTGTAATACTACCAACAGAGGGCAGTATTACACCAACTGTAACAGGCATGAGCAAACTGAGGGTAGACGTATTCTTTTTATTGTTCTAATATTAAATGTCAGGAGTTCTCACCATCAACATATTGGCCTTCTGAGGCAGCTGATCACCGGGCACTTCCCTGTAAACTGGGCGGCTCCAGCCACTGCATCTGTCACAGTCTCTCACTCCAGGGCCATGACAGGTCAGACAAGAGCTGTGACAGGGCTGACAGCGCCACCCTCTGGTGTCTTTAAATGTGTCTGCTGGGCAGTCCTTCACACAGGTGCCGTCTGAAGGGTTGAATGCAAACAGATGTAAATAGTACATCCACAGTATGTTTACACTGTAAGAAAGTGATGAGTTTGCTTAGCTTAAAAAAGTAAGGAAACCTGTTGCCTTGAAATTATTAAATTCGTAATTGAAAAAAAACAAGTTATATAGAATTGCCAGGTTCACATGACTTAATTTTTTCAATTACGCATGATGTTTATTACTTAATAATTTTAAGGCAACAGGGTTGCTCACTTTAAGTCATCTCATCAATTTTTACACTGAACTAAATAATACTTTTATTCAGCAAGGATGCATTAAATTGATCAAAGTGACAGTAAATAATGTAATATTTAATGTAAAGTTTAAGATTTTCGATTTCAAATAAATGCTGTTTCATTGAGCGGTCAGATCATCATCAAAAAATCATGAAAAAAAAATAACAGCTTCCATGAACAAAAATAATAATAAAGCATAACAGCTGTTTTCAAACATTAATAATAAGAAATGTCTCTTAGGCAGCAAATCAAATTAGAATGATTTCTGAAGGATCATGTGACACGTTTCACAATTTTACTGTATTTTTGAACAAATAAATGCAGCCTTAGTGAGACTTTTTTCAAAACATAAAATCTTAGTGACCCCAAACATTTGAAAGGTAGAGATTCACAGGTAATACATACAGTCTGTTATTATTGTAGTAATAATTAAGAAGCAATGTTTGTGAATTTTGGACTGAGTGTCTAATCTGGAATATTAAATTTGCATGCATGAATCACTCACATTTTGCATTAACCATATTTGCATTCCCATTTCTATTTCCTATTCAAATAAGTGAGCAAGACTGAGTGAGTGCTGCAATAAAGAGCACATGCAAGGGCTCTATCAGCAATTCTCAACCTTTTTTCTTGTTGGACCATATTTGCATGATTATTAAATAAAATACAAAGGGGTTTCAGTCATAAGAACTTTCAGAGAGTTTATAAAACATTTTATTAAAAGCAAATGGATTGTACATAGGTTTTGTTTAGGTGGGCTGCTGGAAGTTACATTGAAAAAGCCATTTAGAACATGAATAGTTTCATGGATGAACAATTTGTGTATGCAAATAATATAAGCCATTTTCAAATCTTTCAGAAAATGAATGGACAATAAATGTAATTGTTTTTACCACCTTGTTTTTACGTTAAAAGAAAAGTATTAATTTTATATTGTTTTAATTGTTTTTAATAAGTCTGCAATGCAATCTTAACTGCAAATATTATTAAATATACTTCCATTTGTATAAATTTCATTTCTGTTGAACACAAAAGAAGGATGTTGGTAACCAGACAGTTGACTTAACCATTGACTCTCTGGTTTCCAACATTCTTCAAATATCTTCTTTTGTGTTCAACAGAACAAAGAAACTCATACAGGTTTGGAACAATAAGAGTGTGAGTAAATGATGTATTTTAGGTGAACTAAATGAAAGATTTAATCTATAAACATTATGAACGCTTTATAGGCAAGACTTAAGTAATGTGACTTAAGTCTTCGCTATGGCTATCAGACAGGAAAATGAGAGCGGCCGTTTAGAGGAAGTAGGGTACACACTGTTCAGGAAGTATCCGCTCTGGCAAGTGAGACACAGGCATCGTTCCAGCAGTCCACACACGGATCTATGCAGCTGATACACAGTCCTCTACCCCGGTCCTCATACGTCCTCTGGGGACAGTGCTGACGACACTGGTGTCTGTATCTGTATGGATAGAGAACAAACAAAGGCGTGTCATTTTGACTGCATTGTTTGAAAAGTGAGCAGGCCTTCAACATACTGTAATATTTGAGGGCTCTATAGTAGAATAAGCATGAGCTTTTTTCTGTCAGGTAATGCCAAAAACACAGCGATTCACACAGATTCGCACAATCTTGCAGGTCAGTTCTGAGTGCGTTTGTTGAGAATGCAGCATCTTTTGTTGTAATAACATTGTGTTTACGTTCCCCTCTTTCCATTAGCAGTGCAATTGGTGCAATTTGCATAATTTGTGCCTAACCTACATTGAAATTGGGCTTGTTTATATGTATTTATATATATAATTATACTCTGTATTTATATATATATATATATATATATATATATATATATATATATATATATATTATTATTATTTTTATTATTTTCAACTTAAATAAAATCTAAAAAAAAGTCGCCCAAGAAATATTTCTCATTTCATGAAGTCTAACTTGGAAAAATATAAAACAGGCTATATATATATAATTATTATATATATATAATTATATATATATATATAATTATTATATATATATATATATTTTTTTTTTTTTCAACTAAAAATAAATTCAAAAAAATACTTAAAATTATTTTATTTTAGCTTGGCTTGTCACCAAGAAAATATTTCTCATTTTCATTAAGTTTCACTTGGAAAAAATAAAACATAGGCTATATATATATATATATATATATATATATATAAGGGTTGAAAAACTCTTTAAGTCGTCTCAGATACAGACAAAATCAATACCCTTCTATCACTTGGACCTGTTTGAAAACCTGTTTACAAAGATTTAAGGAACAGCTTCAGAGCAGCAACTGTCTTTGTAGACTTACTTTTGTACTTTTGTATCAAAGACGCGCTGTGATTCACAAGCTCCACCTTCAGGGTGAGGGATATAGAAACTTGAGAACTTTAGGGCTGCAGAGTCTGGGTAAAGAGTAACCAGAGAACACTAACCACACCAGAGAAATGAACACCATCCCAAAACCACAACACACCTGCCCTCGGCAGCATTGCTGGAATTATTAAGCCATCAATCCTTCAAATCAACCTTTCGGCAATAGATAAATGAAAGCGTCAGAATGAAAGATCATCCGGGGGACTTTTAATTCAATGTCTTTTGTCATAATATTTCTATCATGATTCTTAAACCTGTTGTATAGACCATTTGGGAACAATCGACCAATCAATCTTCGGATTATTGTGTGTATTGATCATTACACCAGTGTTTATGCTAGAAATGTGACATTAAAGACTGGAGTAATGATGCTGAAAATTCAGCTATGCATCAAAGGAATAAATTATTTTATATCAAAAGGTATTGAAATAGCATTTATTTAGTTATTGCAATAATATTTCACAATATTACTGTTTAGGTAAATGCAGCCTTGGTGAGAAGAAGAGATTCATTAACATTTAAATCTTACCAACCCTAAACTTTTGAACAGTAAGTAAAAAATATGTACCAAAACTGCTGCACTGTAAAGAAATATTGTTGGTTTAACTTAAAAAAGTACAGTAACCTGGTTGCCTTAATTTTAAGTTGATTATAATTGGAAAAAGTGAGTTAATACAATGAAGGAGAATAATTTAATCATCAGAGAACTCAAAATAATAAGTTATCTCAACTAAATAAATTATTTAAGTTGATTTGACAAAGAAAAATGTTGTGTGATAACAAATCTTGAAAATATTTTTTACGGTATAGTATATATTCCAAAATCATTTTCCCAATAATTCCAATATCACTTGTCATATATACATCTGAAAATAAAAGCAATTAATACATAACATACATATGTTAGTTTATGTACAATATGAATTTCTATACAAAACTAACATTGTTATATATATATATATATATATATATATATATATATATATATATATATATGTATATATATATATATATACAGTATATATTTTTTATTATTATTAATATTTTTTACTTTTTTAAATCTATGAATGTGCAGAGTTGTAATTGACTTTTAATATGTATTATAGGAAGATAAAATAGAAAATTTTTTAGCAATTTTTTTGGTCATTTCATAGTTTTGACGATTATCATTATTCTAAAATGTGGAAAATAGTAATAATAAAGAATAGCCATCTTCAAATGTCTGACTGGTACTGCATGTATTAAAACTACCGTATATCTGTACCGTATATATCTATCTACTGTATCTATCTACTCTATCTATTGATTTATCTATTGTATCTATCGATCTATTGATCGATCTATCTCAAAATAAATCTTAACGTATAGATAAATTAAATGAAACTACACAAACCATGTTCAAATTATGTTAAAGTCCCGCTGTAGTCAATCATTTTATCCCTTAAAACTCATCTTTGATGAGTGAGAAAAAAAAATTCTTCATGCCTTAAAATAGCTTGAATGTAACTCGACACCCTTGCTTCATTTAGTATATGTGGTTCTATGAATATGCTAATTAGCCCCACCTCCACTCACTCACACCAATACCTGATCCACTCTGTCAACTTTACAGTAGTAAATGATGCACGATCGTATCACTCTATACAACGTCGAACATGATAATTAATTATGATTAGCCTTGACTACGTAAAGAGCTAATAATGTGTTGCTAATGTGATAAGGTGATGGTTATAACCACTATAGTATTTACGGTAGTCCTTTGTGGTAGGGTGAATACGGTAGTTTCTGGTCTAATGTCCCCTTTATGAATGAAGTAGCGTTAGTTCAGTAGTAATGGCGGCGCGCACGCTGAATAGAGACAACGCCAGATAGGCTGCGGAGATTTCTGTTTTTGAGACTGTGAGTGTGTGCCTAAATTGCAAAACAGTTGTTGTAAGCTGTAGCTGTTATGAGGTACAACGCCGGATAGGCAGCAGTGATTTTCCTTTGTGGAGGTTGTAATGATGGTTTGTTCCTGGTTTGGAAAACAGTTATTGTAAGCTGTTGCCAGGAGCTGGTCTTTGTCACTGTTTTGAATAACTAAAGTTAAATCAAATTGAAGGTCTGCACTGATTTATTTAGGTGTATGAATCTCTTTTTTATTTATTTATCAACTTGCTGCCATCTAAGCCTATTTATGTGATTGTGGTCAATAAATTGAATTGAAACGACGATTGGGTTGGGCATCTTTGATGTGCATCATAAATGGGCTCTACATTTGGCGTCCACGAACAGGATTTCTGGTAGTGAGTTGATGAATGGTGCGGTTGGGATTCAAAACAGTGACATTGGCTAAGGAGTTCGAGGTCTGCGGATCAAAAGACAAGGAACTTCTGCAGAACTGCTCCGAACCTGAAAGTGTTGTTGCTGCAGGTATGACCGACATCCAAATGATGGAGCATGAACTTGCTGCTGACTGGTGGGAAAGGTTGGTCAAGGAGAAAGCTCAAATGGATAGAACTTAAACGACAGAGATGAAGTACTGACTGCTCAGTTGCAACGAACTGTTACACCAGATCCTTTGCAAACGTCACATTCTTCTGCAGATGTGGGCCTGACGGATTCAGCTGCTTCTCCGAACCTCTGCACCAGTCAAGTTCGAAACATATCTGTCGAAGTGATTTATGTGCCTAAAGACAAGAAGATGTTAATGTTTTCAGGGTGACCCAGGTACTATCTCATATTTACGATTGGGCTGATGAAAGCTGCAGAACTCTATGAATTATTGGCAATATAGGGAAAGAGAACAAGCAGCTTTTCTTCTATGATCATTTGGAGGGGGGAGCTAAACAAGAGATAAGATATAATGCAGCTGAGGTACGCAGGAGCCCTTCATTGATTTTAGAAGCTTTGAAAGAGGCGTATGGCCAGCCTTATTCTCTGACGCGCTGCTCAAAAGCGCTTTTCAAGTCCGAAAACAGAAGGCAGGTGAGGGGTTGCGGAATTTCTCATTCACTGTTATCCCTGCAAGGAAGACATTAATCGTTGCTGATGGAGGAGTGGAGTTGTGTGGAAAGAGACGATGAAGAAGTCAGTTTGCAGAAGAATGTAAGAGATCCTTCACTTCGGAGAGAATTAAAACGATTAATTAGACAAGATCCAAATATAAAATTCTCAGCTTTGCGAAAGAGGCAATGCTGTTTTGGGAAGAGGAATAATGTGCCTGATCGAGCCCTACAGTTTAGTAACAGAAGGTGCAGCAGTGGAATGCTTATGGTACTCCTCCAACAACAACCTGCTAATACTGATCCTCTTCTTCTGAACCTAAAGAGGCTCTAAGGAACCACAGGAGGACAAGTTAGAGGCCCTTGGCAAAACAGGTAGAAAGGATCCAGGTTCTCTGAGGGCAGACGAGGGCGTAGGCCAAGACAGGAGCCCAGGTATGATTCAACAGGAAGACCTATTTGGTTTTAGATGTCAGGGAGTAGGACATATTGCAAGATTTCTGTTCAGACATGAAAACGGTTAGTGACAATGGCCATAAAACAACATCATCCTAGACGTCGGCCAGGGGCAGCGTTCTCTGTTAATAGCAACAGGAAACGACTTCCCACTGTGGTTCAGAGCCAGACTACGGGGGGCAACGTCGGGCTCAGACGATTCAATCATTTGGGAAGAGTCATATAATGCACTTACCAGGGCCAACTCCCGTGATGGATGTGTATATGGGAGGAGTCACGTGTCCCATCTATGATAGATACAGGTTCTATGGTCACTATTATAACAGAGAGTTCTTTCAGGGAACATTTTGAGTGTAAAAGGAGAGGGTGCCCCTAAAGGAATGTGGGTGGCTGGACCATTAAAGGCTGCTAAATGGCCTTCCTATCCCATACTTGGGTTATTTAGAACTTGATATCAAAATTTTGGATCAGGTCTTTTCAGCATGCGTGGTGTTCTAGAGTAGCTAAGGATCAGCAACAGATCCTGTAACAAAATTGAAGAAGGAAACTGTTCCAGGGTTGGTGGGGCATGAGACATAATAAAAGATTGCAATGAAATTTCTCCTGCAATCTCTTTAAGTCATGCCTCCAGGAGTGTGTTCAAGTGTATCAGGGTTTTGCAAAGTGATGGCCCCTCACCCCATTACAGTAGCCCAGCAGGTTCAATGTGTTCGGTTCCTGCTCACAGGGTTTCAGAACACCTCCATGATTCCAATCATATTGCTTTCGTAGAGGGTTTGGAGGTGGATGAAGGGCTTCTACCTGGGCCCTTATTGTGTCCCAGGTTTGGTTAAGGGTTCAGGGTGGCCAGCTAGCTGTCCTATTGTAAATGCGGGTGTTCTAGATATCAGGTTGGCCCCCATACACGGCTCAGCACGCCTGCATGTAGCTGAGGTAGTAGCAGGAGGTTTCAAAGTCTCTCTTCTTTTCCGAAACATATGCCCAGGGAGGTTCAGATTTCATTATGTTCAGAAGAGGCTTTGTTTTAGTCATGAGGTTCATTTATTTTGCCACATTGATTTAATTTCTAATGTCCCTTTTGGGAAGGCAACAGATAGTTCTGGTTAAAGCATTGCTGAATGATCATGCTGATGTGTTTGCTTTCAGTGATAGTGATTTAGGGTGCACTGCAATTATACAGCATGAGATACCAGTCACTGATGATGTTCCAGTTCGTCAGCGTTATTCGCGTCTCCCTCTCAAGCCAATATGGAAGAGGTAAGGATCATATTAGAGCAGCTTTTGGAGCAGGGAATTATCAGTGAGAGTTGTAGTCCTATTTCCTCACCTTTGGTTATTGTTAAGAAAGATGGCAATATGCGTATGTGCGTTGACTATAGGCAGTTAAATCCTGAAGACAAGAGAAAGATGCTTATCCTCTTCCTCAGGATAGAGGAAGTCGCTCAGTGCCCTTAGCGGGGCCCAGTGGTTTCCGACCTTGGACCTCGCTTAGTGGGTTACAATCAAGTGGAGGTTGTCTGAGAAAGACAGACAGAAGACTGCTTTTGTACTCCATTTGGTCTGTACCAGTTTAATTCATATGCCGTTCGGGTTTTGCAACGCTCCCGGGACTTTTCAGCGACTCAATGGAAAGGATTTTAGGCGATCGAACATTTTCAGTCTCTGCTTTTGCATATTTGGATGATATAGTTGTGTTCTCGTCATCTTTGAACAACATCTTTGTCGTCTTTAGTTAGTGCTGACACGTTTTCAGAAAAGTGTGGCTCAAAGGTAAAATGGAGTAAATGTTCACTTTTTCAGCGGCAAGTGTCTTATCTTGGACATGTAATATCGGCTGAGGGTGCAACAGACCCTGAGAAGACCCGGGCGGTGGGCTTGTTGGCCTCTGACCAGAGTACAGTAATGGAACTTAGATCCTTTGGGTTTTGCAGGATATTATAGGCGGTTTGTCTGGAGAAATTTTTCTCAACTTGGCAGCACCCCTGCATGCCCTGGTAGCATTGGCTACACCAAAGGCAGGTAAAGCAAAAACCATGATAAGTGCCCCTTCTGGAACCGTGTGGGGTTCTGAGTGTGCAGTCGGCTCTTTCAGGTGTTCAAGGAAGGAAGTTGGTTTCTGCCCTCGGTACTTGGGTATGCAGACTCTACAAAGCCCTTCTGTTTACATGGATTGATGCTAGTCATCAAGGTTTGGGAGCACTTCTGTCCCAAGAGGGTGAGGGGGAAGAACAGATGCGCATGCAAGTTCGTAAGTTGAGGCCATAGCTGAGCCAATATGGAAAATTATAGTGCTATGCTCAAGTTAGAGCTGTTAGCACTGAAATGGGCAGTCAAGCCGATAAATTTCGTGAACTACTTCTAGTTGGTCACAAATTGTGGTATTTACAGATAATAACCCGTCAAGCCATCTTGCAGACTGCCAGATCTGGAGCTATTGAGCAGAGGTGGGTTTCCAAGCTGGCTAGATGTTTGAGCTTCGAAATTCACTATAGACCAGGGCGTCGAAATGCTGGTGCAGATGCATTGTCACGGCAGACCCAGTTGGCTGTTGCCAGCCTGTGGTTGGAGGAAGCATATTCAATCAGCTGCAAGAGAATGACCATGATGGTTGACCAGATGTGGCAGACAACCACATGTAGCTTCCCTCTGTTTTCACCTGAGGTGTGGGTAACCCACACAGGCGCCGATCCTGTCTGGCTAGTTTTCTGGTGTATTGGAGGCAGCAAGTTGAACCTGGCAGATTGGCAAAGGCTAAAGAAGATGGTAGAGACCTTGAGAACTTCTTCGGCAATGGGGAGAAGTTGGTAGAGGAGGAAGGAGTGTTGCTATCGCCATGTTGTCGATACTAGGCAAGGCCGAATTTAAACAGCTGCTACTGCCCCAGAGCATGAAGGAGGAAGTCCTTCGGGGGCTACACGACCCGATCCCGGCCATTCAGGGTGTTGAGCGCACCTTTGAGCTTGGTCAGACTAGATGTTATTGGCCAGGGATGTTTCAAGACATCGAAAACTGACTGTAGGCAGTGTGAGAGATGTGTCTGTGGCAAAAGCCCCAGTGCCAAAGTTAGTAACAGAAACAGGAGTTTGTTGGCTGAGAAGACCATTTGAGATAGTAGCCATGGATTTTACAGTTCTAGGAGCCTTCCAGTGATGGTAAGGAGGATGTCTTGATTCTCACTGACGTGTTCTCAAAATTGTGGTTGCAGTACCTACCCGGGACCAGAAAGCAGTTACAGTGACAAAATCACTTGTTCGTGAGTGGATTCAGTAAGTATGGAGTTCCCCAACGAATTCATTCTAGAATCAGGGGAGATGTTTTGAGGCAGAGGTGGTTCCAAGAATTTATGTAAGATGTATGGATTGGGCGGAGTCGAACTACCCCCTATCACCCACAGGGCAATGGGCCAGTGCGGAGGTTCAATTCGAACCCTGCATAATTTGTTAAGGACTCTCTCCCCATCCAAGAAAAGAGATGGGTAGAATATTTACCAGAAGTTGTTTTTGCTTATAATACAACTGAGCATGCGAGCACTGGCTATTGCCCATATTATCTGGTTTTTGGGCAATCGCCGAAGCTACCAGTTGATATTTTGTTTGGGGTAGGTCTGACAGATGCTACAGAGACAGTTGATGAGTGGGTGGTAGGGCATCAGGAGCGATTAAAAGAGGCTTATCAAAAAGCAAGGGGCAGATGGAGCATGCTGCTGAAGTCAGGAGAGACAGATTGGTCCACCTTCATTACAAAGCTCTTTGCAGGTGGGCCAACTGGTTTATCGATAAAATCATAATTTTGCAGGAAGACATAAGATTCAGGATTTGTGAGATGCCCATACCTTTTAAAGTGCTTGCTCAGCCAGATGACTCTAAAGCAGTGTATACAATTGCTCCTTTGGATGGATCGTGCCCGCCTAAAAATGTGCATCGAACAGAGTTGAGGCCATGTGGTCCAGGGATGGTAGCATCATTCAATGAGGATGTGCAGAGCCATAATGAGTTAGTTTCTGATAGTGAATCAGAGGAAGCATGGGTTGTTAGGGGAGAAGCCTTCACCGAATCATTGCCAGGGGTGGGAAGTAGATCTGAATCTGTGTCATCCAGTGAATCAAATGAAGAATTTGTGGAACAAAAGGACGTAGAAGATTTTCAAATAATTGAAATGGTTCAATCACTCCCAGCCAATTTGCGGCGACTCTGAGTTCGGAAAACAGCAGGGAGCCATTCTAACCCATTTAATTTACCCAGATCAGTTGTTGAATGAGAGACGATGGGTCAGACCATTTTTTATAGGACATTGGGTTATTATTATTATTATTATTTTTTTTTTTTTTCGTACATGTGGCTATATTAATATGAATTGAAAGATCATTGGGACAATGATCAGTGGTAGGGGGGGTGAATGTGATAAGGTGATGGTTATAACCACTATAGTATTTACGGTAGTCCTTTGTGGTAGGGTGAATACGGTAGTTTCTGGTCTGATGTCCCCTTTATGGAATGAAGTAGCGTTAGTTCAGTAGTAATGGCGGCGCGCACGCTGAATAGACAACGCCAGATAGGCTGCGGAGATTTCTGTTTTTGAGACTGTGAGTGTGTGCCTAAATTGCAAAACAGTTGTTGTAAGCTGTAGCTGTTATGAGGTACAACGCCGGATAGGCAGCAGTGATTTTCCTTTGTGGAGGTTGTAATGATGGTTTGTTCCTGGTTTGGAAAACAGTTATTGTAAGCTGTTGCCAGGAGCTGGTCTTTGTCACTGTTTTGAATAACTAAAGTTAAATCAAATTGAAGGTCTGCACTGATTTATTTAGGTGTATGAATCTCTTTTTTTATTTATTTATCAACTTGCTGCCATCTAAGCCTATTTATGTGATTGTGGTCAATAAATTGAATTGAAACGACAATTGGGTTGGGCATCTTGATGTGCATCATAGATGGGCTTTACACTAATAAAAACAGAAAAATAGTACCAGGATATCCTGGTTTTTCTTGAGACTCCCCTGCTTCGCAGTAAGTAATGGTGCGTTCTGTTATTCATCCGTCTCGGAGATCCGAAATCGGACGACAGACGTTGCCTAGCAACACGCCCCCTTTCCTCGGATTTCTCCTCTCCGACTTTTTCTCCAACTCGGACATAATAAACATAATAGAACGCTTGAAGTGTGGACGTGACGTCATATTCCGAGGTTCGAGTCGGTTCGTTGGCTACAATAGAACGCACCACAAGTCTGATATGCTAAAGCTTGACCAAACATTGATGTGATTGGTTACAAGGTAGTTTGTGACGTAAGAAACACCAGCGATTTCAACCGACTTTTGTCACTGTAGTTTTTAGGAGAAAATACTGAGCAATGTTGTTGACTGAATTTACTCATGATTTGCCTTAAAGCATATTAAAACCTCCACATAGACTTAAAAACAACATTAAAACCGTGACTTTCACCACAGGGGGACTTAAAACACATTTCTTACTCTAGTTAAGCAGTTGATAAGCATGGCTGATCAAGTGCTCCGTCTGAGACACAGAGGTGCCTCACACTGAAACTCAACACTTAAGCAAGATGTTTGAGTGGGACGGTGGACAACAGCAGCCATGGCAACAACACAAGCACAAAGAAAGCATGAGGAATGTTCAGCGGGATTAACATTGCTCTTTTCTCTCTGAGTGGACATTCATTAGTCAGGAGTCTCGTACAAGACACTCAAACTCTCTGAGCAAAGAAAGTCCTTCAGCTTCAACCGAGCACGGAAAAGATGGGCTCAAATTAGTGAGGAGAGAGAGAGAGGACAGATTGAGTGAGTTAAGGGAAAAACTCATAAGAGGTGCCTCTATGTCGAGCAGCCTGGATCTCAGGTAACCGTGTGAGCCTTAACTGAAAGTGAAATCTGATGCACACAATAGTTGGAGGCCATAACACAGGGAGAAACACACAATCAAACCACTGTTCTCTTCAAAGTATCTCCGCAATATGCTCCAGAAGACTTCAACATAGCTTAAAGGGATACTCCACTTTTTCTCCACTCCCCCAGAGTTAAACAGCTGAGTTTTACCGTTTTCAAATCCATTCAGCCGATTTTCTGATATTTAGAAGAATATCAGTAACCAGAGAGTTTCTGGTCTCATTGACTTCCATAGTAGGAAAAAATATACTATAGAAGTCAATGAGACCAGAAACTGTCTGGTTACTGATATTCTTCTAAATATCAAATCGGCTGAATACATTCGAAAACGGTAAAAGCCAGCTGTTTAAAGGCCCGTTCACACCAAGCATCGATAACTATAAAGATAACTATAAAGATATAATTCTAAAAATCGTTCTCCATATTAAAGAATAGAGTTCACGCCACAGCTTTAACGATAAAGATATGAGGAACGATATCGTTGGGATCACTTTCAGAATGATTTTTTTCCAGCTGTCCAACGATAAAACACTGACAACCAATCAGACTCGTGCATTTAAAATGGCAGATGATATTGCAGAGAATTTAATCGTCAAAGTAGAAAAAATAAATAAAATCCTCAACTGTTTGACAAGTCAAACCCACTTTTCAATGATAGGCTACGTTAAAAAGATGGATATGGAAAGCATCCTGGGAATAAACGGTGAGAAGTATTCACAATGATATTATGCAGTTTAGCATTGTTACAAAATTACCTCTAGGTAGGCTATCCAGCGCTAGTTGACAACATTGCTGAAGTACTAGGTGATGTTTTTATTCCATCATTGAATTCGTCAGCTATCCAGATATTACACTAGACATGGTATTCACTGTTTAGATGCGCTCCAAACACCTCTCGCCTTTTAAGAGAATATCGATTCGTGTACCCAAAACAAAAGCGCCTGTTTTTCCTTTTGATATTTGTTTGTAACGTGAAGCAGCAACAGCAGGTAATTTGGCCGCGCGCGCTACTCTGAAACCGCAGCGCGCGCACGTGCATAAAGAACTTTATTCGGTCATTGGGTGTGGACGCATATATAGTTATCGTTATCTTTATAGTTATCGGGCTTGAGTGTGAACGGGCCTTAACTCTGGGGAAGTGGTAAATGAGCCTATTTCCAAAAAAAGTGGACTATCCCTTTAAATTTCATAGCAGCAGAATAAACGGACAAATATTTCTAAAAATAAAACAGTAACTTACAGGAAGTATCCGTCTGTGCAGCTGTTGCAAACCTCTGGCTCATCTGTTGAGGACACAAAACAGGCAATGAATACACAGCCCTGAATCTTGGAGAAAAAAAGAAAGCCTAGATTTGATGATGCTGACTTCAAAAATATCAATACAACTTTCGCCTTTGTGTATAATGCATTATAAAGGTATTCATAATGTACGTTATAATGCATTATCATAAATAATTGTAAGCAAATGCATTAGGTAAATAAATGATGCAAAATGTACGATGTAAAATTCTTGTTCCATCTGAAACGGGTTTTTCGTCATGCGTTTTAATTGTGTTTTACACCTATCTCTAGTTCTGTTAATTAATTTCCTAGTCTAGTTAGCTCCCGTTAGTTCTAGTATTAAATGAATTATTACTGTTCTTGTTTTTCTCCTTTGCCTCTTCCATAAGGTTTTCCTCTGTCAGCCAATCCTTGGTCACATCCCTCTCTAGCTCCACATACTCCTCCAGAGCTTCTAATCTCTCTCTCTATTGGACTCCATAATCATTGCATAATTAAAGACTGCTTTTGTTTATCTCCTTCATCATTGTGCACTCATTGCAACCCATTGCAGACAAAAACAATTTGGGCTGTTTTTCCTGAAAAGCATCGTAAGCTGATAGTAGATCCTAGAACTATTGCCACCAATGGTCTCTATGATCAACTTAGTTCACAATACTTTTGTGAAAGAAGTCTAAGTCATGTTTGCATTTTCTTTTGTCACAGGCCATAATTCTAACCTTGAAATCAGGATTAGAATATGTGAAAATCAGCTGAGAATTGAACATTTGTTTCTCTCTGGTGATTAAGGGATAATACAACAAAGCAAAACAGACTCTAGAAGACTCTAGAAGAGATTTTTCAGAGCCAGCACCCAAAAATAGTAGGAAACAATTATTGGATTTCTAGCTAATTTGATGCAGGTTATTAGCACAAAACGCATATTAATGAATAATTAATCGTTTATTTTTTTTTTAAATTGAACAGAAATGACGTAATACAGCACTATTAATGAAACATAAAATACAATACACATATGAAACATGGAACACTTACCCGTGGAACATGTTTTACAGCCGATACTGCAGTCTATACATTCTCTGTGTATCTGGGTCCTGAACCTGACCTGTTCAAGCAGATGTATGTGAGTTTTAGACTTTTTGTATGTTACATGAATATTTAGAAGTTATGTAATAGCTAGTTCTTGTCATCGAATTGTTTTCATTTGTTTTAATTCTTTAAATTGATGTTTAAGGCATGACACTACAAGTGAGCATCACAGTGCATTAAGACAATTGTTTTGTATGACACAATCTCTGAATTGTTATGTTTAAATATGCAAATCAATTCAAATACAGATGGCAAAATCAATTCAAATTTAATTTAGCAAATTTGTTAAGTAATATCTGGAACTGCTGCATGTTGTAATGCTGTATTAGGATTCAACCTTAGTTTTATTAACCCTCAGGTGCTCTTCGGTCGTTTCTGACCGAAAAATTTTCTGTTTTGAAATTTGAAAAATACAGCTTCATTGGAATGTTACGAAACTTGGTGACTTTTATGGCATTATGTATGTGAACACACAAAAAAATTGAGGTCATGATCTGAGCATGCTAAGTGGTCTTAAAAAATAGTCACACTTGTGGTCTTTGGTCAAAATGACCCCTTATAGGAAATGAATGAGAAATTGCAAAAACATTTTTTAAAAAAAGTGAATTTTTGTTTTTTGTCAATTTTTTTCAAAGAAATAGTTTTTGAGATTGTTTCAACTATATATTCAAATCCACCAACAATTTGTTTTCTTTTAAATGTGTTCATAAACAGCTGGAAATCTGTACATGCCATACAGTGGTTACACCATGATTCTACGCTTTTTCTCATACTGTAACCAGATGGTGCTAATTTTCTTAAAAAAATTTTTTTTTTCTGAAGGCCTAGACTCTATATTAAACTAAAATACTGCATTAATATTTTTTTGAACAAAAAATAACATATATATAGAAAAATATATATATTTTTCCATGGCAAAAATAAACCATAAATATTGCATAAATATTAATAAATTCAATTAAATTGTCTCAAAATACTAAATTAAAAAGAATAAATATTATAGAACAAAAATAAATTGCATTGGTTTTACTGGGATGGAGAAAGTTTCATTTTTATGTGTCCGGTCACTTTTGACCGGGAAGATAACAAGTGTGACTCCGAAACGAAGAGCACCTCAGGGTTAAAGGATAAACTCACCAACTTCACACAGGACTGTCAGACAGATGCCACTTTGAAGCTTGTATCCTTCTCTGCACTTGGCACACACGCTGGCATCAGCACAGATCTCACAATTAGGCATACATGGAAGGCAGGTGTACTGGTCTCGGTCCGGATAAACTCTCGTGGGCAGTGTAGTCTGCAGTGACCCTGATACAGGAAGCGCTCGATTCCCCTCCTCATCTGCAATGACCCACAAAATCCATTTAACATGACACAGTGACTTATTAACTTTTTTAAAATAACGATCCAGTTATAGTAATCAGAAAATAGAATAAGATTTGATTATGGTTATAAGAAGCTCAGCTAGTATATATCAAACCAATGTCAGGTATTACAATGCCAGGAGCTTTTGTAAGACATTTGTGTCCTTTGTATGATCCTCCCAGTCAAATGGTCTGACTCGCTTCCTCTTAATGAATTACTGCATGTTTAATATTACCACATTACTCAGAGGTCATTCCAACACTGGCAATCTTGGGTGATTGTTCGCTGAAAGCATGAGTGTGATATTTTTAAGAATGAGACTTTTTTTTCGGTATTTTGACATTATTACCATGCCAATTAGATGCATTTGAACTCCCAATTGTCATTACTGTGAGATTTACTAGTTTTTGAAATTCTGTTGATCCAACAGTAAAAATAATGTTGCTGTAAAACAAATCATTATATGCTTTCCACAAAAATATAAAGCAGCTATTTTCAACATTGATGATAAAAAACGTTTCTTGAGCAGCAAATCAGCATTTGATTTCTGAAGGATCATGTGATCAAGTGACGAGTGATAATGCTGAAAAATTTGATCAAATTTGAAATATACTCAAATAGAGAGCAATTTTTTTATCAAATAAATGCAGCCTTGGTGAGTAGACAGAGACATCTCTCAAAAATATTATAAGGTCTTACCAAACCCAAACTTTTAAAAATATATTTTGAAATAATCATGATTTTATTGATTTTATCTTTCAGATTCTGGCAATGAGAACTAGCGGTTAACATTTAATGCAAATATTTGCTGTCCTAAAACAGTTTGCACTTTTTTATGCACTGATTTGAAAATGATTTGGTAACACTTTACAATACGTGTGCACTAATAAGCATTAATTCAATCTCAGCTTAACTAATGCACACATAATACTGAATGAATGTGTAACTAATGATTATTTAAGCTATTAATGATTACCACATTAGGAACTAACTAAGAGTATGTAAAGGTTAATGTATTAGTTCATAGGCCTACATGATTTGTTATTATTAAATATGTAATTGTGGATTAATTCCATAATAACTATTTTTTTAACTAATAGTGTTAAAATACTTCATTGTTAGTGCAAATTCATGTGCAAATTACTACAATTACTAAATGACTAGTTAATAATGATGTGCTCAACAAGTAAAGTCATAGCATAATGATACATTTGCAAATTATTAGATAATGATTAATTAAAGCAGACAACTGGAAGTTGAAGTGCATAGCTTTGACTAATTGTGGTAATTAACACATTCATTTACACTATTAGTTAATAAAATATGTTAAGGAATTAATACACAATAACACATTGAATTAATAGCAATTTGTGTATTACTTAATGTATTAATAATATAGACTCTGTATTAGTTGCTAATGCAGTAATCATTAATTAATGGTTTAGTTCTTCATGAGTTATACATTAACTCATGATTATCTGTGCATTAGTTAAGCATGAATTAATGCATATTAGTGAAGTATTGCATGGTCTTGGCAGGTTTTGTGAAAATAAATCATGAAACGATTAGAAGCCACCCTAAATGCTTATTCTTTTCTGCAAAGAAATTGCTACCATGTGAAACTCAAATATCAACATCTGCTTGTCGTCCATCACTGAACTCTTCTTTAAATAGAAACAGTAGTAACAATCTGGCTGACAGGTTTTGTCAAAACCAGGATACATAAAACGAGGGCTATGGAGAGTGAATTGGCACTTTTGGCAATGTTGTTGTCACACACTGATGGATGCAAGGCCTCCCCCCTCAAACCGGCCTGGGCTGCAGGGAGCGAGATTAAGAGTTAAAGCACTCTTCTTTGAGAGATGCTTGAAAAGGAGGGATGGCAACCAAGAACGCCTACAAACAAGAATTCAAAAGAGGCTTGGTTTGCTTTAAGACAAGACGTCTGTCATTTATTCTTAAAGGAATATTTCAACTAAACATTTAAATTCTGCCGTTATTTACTCACACTCGATGTCGTTCCAAATGTGAATTATATGCATCAAAAGGTACTGTATTTGATTTAAAATCTATTTATGGCAAGATTATTGAACAATGACTTAAATTTAAAACTATAAAGAAGTCCCATAACAAAAACCTAGATAGGTGTGTTCAATTCACACCTAATTCTCTTTCTATGTGAGTAGTGTGTTCACACTGAAAATTGCAATACAACAATATCCCGAATCAATTCCGGATGAATAAAATCATGTCCGGCCCTACATATCTTTTTCCTGTTTGAGGCGCCTTTCAGCCCGGATATACATCACAATGGGGAAGAAATGACTGTCACTTCTGTTTATAGCTGACTTTAAAAGTAAGCCATCAGACTTTGATGCTTATCTTTGATGCTTGTTACTTCATGCACACTCTTAAGTGATTTATGGATACTTGCAAAATCGGACTATGAGCTTATTATGCCAGAATCCTTTTATTTACTACAATTTAATTAATCCTGTGATATCATTTGGTAAATGCTGCTTGTATTTGTTGCCAATGCCAATATATACCTGTCTATTTGTTTACTTATTTATTTATTTTTACTTTTATCATTACTATTTATAAGGTTATCTTTATCTTTAAGATTTATTTGTACTAATCTACAGGGTCTTGCAATTAACCTTTGGGGATAAATAAAGTTTTTGAAATGAAATGGAAATGAAATTATAACACATTAACCATTGAATGATGTACATAGTGCATAGTGCACAGTCAATAATTTAGGACACAACAGAAAAGATCACTTTAGGCCTACTTCTATACAAAAAGGTGAATCTGAAATTGCTGAGACTGAGGGTAAAGAAAACGCCAAGAGCTACTGTCATATGGCGTCTATTAAACATTACCAGAAACATTCAGCTTTCCCATACTGAAAGGGAAGGTCTAGTTTTCCCACTCCCAATTTTGGCAGTTAAACGAATACTGTTGAGGTTGATAAGGCCTACTGTTCAAAAGCATAGTCGATTAATTTGTGTTTAATTTCAACTCTTCCTGTAATTAAAAGTGGGCACGACACTTTCATGTTTGAGGTCACTAAACAAACTCTCTTTTGAGGTAAAGCACTCTTTGTCACTTTGATAAATAGGGAGAGCAGCGTCATTGTTTTCGCAGCAGCTGTGCAGGGAGGACTGGGAGGTTTGCCTTCCCAATTGTCTCTTGGAAAACCCTTTTGTGAACCTGCACAATGCTGCCACAGATTCGTACCACAATGGCCAAAACAACCCCAAAATGATTTTTGAGTTCAATTTTAATTAGCGCTATAGCGACAACTGGTACTTTAAAACAGCTTCACATAAGTTTTTTCCCATTATATAAGCTTTGAATTACATAGTAAGCTAATATTACCACAGAGTAAGAGACATCATCGCTGTGATAAAACAAAATAAAGTTGCGCATGCGCGCTGACAGCCGGAAGATGCACGGTCCAAAAGAAGGCACCTGTTTTATTCAATACTGTACTTCAGTGTTAATAAAGAATATAACAGTGAACTATCACTTACCTAAACCACAAGCGGTGCATCCGTATAGCTCATGACCCTCACACTCCGTGCAGGTGGGGTGACAGAGAACGCACTGATTTTTTCGTAAGAACTGTCCGCTGGGACAGGACCACATCGGGAATTTGGCTTGAATAAAACCGAGACAACATAATGATAAAGTAAACAGTGTCCGACCGGCGTTCATCGTTCGCGATGTTCTGCAGCGCATCTATTCGCCATACACACACTCACACACACTCATTCAGTGAAGTGGGTCAGTCCTGCACTGCCAAATGACAACGAGCGTCTAAATAACAAAACTTGCTCAACAAGTTGCTTTCAAGGGGATTGGTCAACGGGCCTTTGGGGTCCACCCATTCCTCTGGACCTTTTCGCATTTGATATCTAAAGGACAAGGGAATGTTATGCACAAACCATAGACTGTAAAAAAAAAACACTGAATTATTCAGTGCACCTCCATTCTAACATTGTGTTAAAGCATAATTTATCGGAGAATATTTAACAGTAGGCTAGTGTACAGTTCTTAATAATAATAATAATAATAATAATATAGTATTATTAATATTTAAATAGGGCTGCCAAATGATTCATTCACGATTAATCGACATCAAAAATAAAAGTTTGTGTTTACATAATATATGTGGGTGCACTGTGTATAATTATTTTGTAAATACACACACATGCATGACTATTTAAGAAAAAAATATTATTTATATATAAAATATTTATATTTATATATAATATAAATTCTATATACAAACATGAACATATTTATTAAATATATACAAGCATGTGTGTGCACTCTTAGAAGAAAAGGTTCTATATAGAACCTTAAAAGGTTCTAAAGCGCTATTTGGAACCCCTAAAATGCAATGCATGAATGATCACAAAATTCAATATTATGGTGGTTAAAATGTAATTAATCAATATCACACTAAGAGTGCCATTTCAGTTTTTATCCTCCAAAAATATGCTTGATTAAAATGTGATATTAAGTTGCTACAACAGTTTAATAAACAATAATTTTATAGCAACTACAAAATGCTGCAGAATAATGTAATATATGAATGAATAATAGCCTTTAAAGAACCTTTGTGCCAAAGGGTTCTTTCTTGTCATTGTTGAACCTTTTTAGCATATAATTTCCTTTAGAGTTGAGTAAAGAACCATGTACATAGAACCCTTTTTTCTAAGAGTGTGTATTTATATAGGTCTATACAAAATAATTATACACAGTGCACCCACATATAACTTTTATTTTGGATCGATTAATTATGATTAATCATTTGACAGCCCTATATTTAAAAAAGTGTATTCATATTAATAATAACAATTTTGTTGTATAATACTGTAATATATAGCCTACATTTAATTTAATGAGGTAGCCCACTTAAAAAAAATAAAAATGTTCTAGACAGCTGCAATATTTCATTTTTTTTTGTCTTTTTGTATCTCTCACAAGGGCTTTCGAAGAAGAAACGAAATATGTTTTAGAGGACCCTGATTCATAACCTGTAAATCCTTTTCTAGAGTATGCATTGACCTCTGTGCAAATCTATGAAATGGTAAATGACCAGTAGAGGGCGTCAGAGTGTACAGTATTGGGGATTTCTCAGTTCACAATACAGGGCCTTCTTTGCTTTAGTAGAAAGCTTTAGTGTATTTGTTAATATTTTCTGTTCTTTACTTGCTAAACCATGATTTGAAACATATTTAGAGAAGCATTTATTATTTGGCCTTTACAATCGAGTTCCTCTGCAGTTATATGACAGAAGACATAGTGTGGCAAAATACCAAAATGCTTCAATCAGTGTTGGCATTATAATCAATGGCCATATTGTCAATGGCCTTACATATTAGCCTATTTCTATATTTATTTATTATTAGATCACTGTAAAAAAAAGTTGTTGCCTTCTTTTTTTAAGTACAATCAACTAACTTGAGTTATTTTAAGTTGCATTATTTGAGTTATTTCAACGTAAATTACATTAAACTGAATTAGTAAATGTTTTGAATCTTGAATAACTTATAAAAAAGTTGAAAATGGCTAAACTTATTTTGATGAGTAAAAGCAATGTAAAAACATATGTTGTTATTGGTCATATTATTGTTTACAGTGTTCATTATATTTTTTCAAATATTGCAATATAAATGAATAGCCAATCAACTGCCAAATATCGCCCTGTTTCTGTTGATTGACATTTGAGAAAAGTTTTCCATAAAAATGAAATCCAATTTTGAGGAATAATTTATTCTAGAAATATAATTTAAAAATATCCGAAAAAAATCTGAGACTGTTTTTTTTAAACGACAAATGAAAACAACAATTTTTATTATTATTTTTTATTATTATTTTTTATTTTACTTTTCCGTTTTATAAAAAAGATTGTTTCAAGCCATTACTTGTGCGACATGTTGAATAGGCTATAAATACGTAATAATTCACAATTACAAAAAATGATGAAAAACGTGCGTTTATCACATTATAATATTTTAATATTATGTTCTAACAATATTTTGCTTTTTTACCAAACAGTATTGTTTATATATAAAGTAGACCTAGGCTACCCCAAAACTGAGCCAGCGGTCCTACAGGCAGCTGTTTTCCAGAGGTGGGCGGGGTCTGCATCTTATTTCTTACGTCAATCAAGAGGCATGCAAGGGGGATGTGGGCGGAGTCTGTTGCTTCTTTACGTCATTCAAGTGGGGGTAAGAGATGAGGTGGGCGTGTCGTCGGTGGCACTGCTGCATCAGTGAATGACATGAGGATGTGAAAGAATACAGCGGGTTGGGCATATGATTTTAAAGCCATTCTCGAGCGGACTGTTATATGGACGATGAGGAATACACCAAGGACTGACTGAGGCACGGTAAGACGCGTCCTGAAATAATAGCCTACTGGCATAAGGAGCGTCTGTGTGTGCAATAAGAGGCTGTACGGATCCTTGCGCAGGTGCACCTGTCTTCTGTACGTGTCCGCGACCGCTATAAGACGCATCTTGCGGGTATACAGTGTTTTTATTTATTTATTTACCCAATCGAGGACAGTTTGAACAAAGGAACTTGTGTGGCATTATAAATAGGCGATTATTTGCTGGATTTGAGGTAAGGGCGTCTCTTCCAGGCGCATCATCATCAAATGCATTGCTATATGATGGGGATTGAATTTTCTTTGTCTGTACACACATTATATGACTATATATCAGTATGGGTTGGGACTGTTGCGTAACAGGCAGACAGGGAAAAAAGCCGTTTGTGGATTACAAAATAATGATCAAATATATCCTATTAGGCTGTATTTGATGTAGGCTAAGAGGAGGATGAGAGGTGGATGCATTCATGTTCATTGCCTCTGTATGCACAAATCCCTGGCAGAAATCAGCATGTGTGTGTCAAGAAGGCTCTGTGGTTATTTGACCTACAGATTCTTTTAAATATATTGCCTATAGAAGCTATGGGCTGAAGGTACCTGTAAACAACCTAGCTATGCAATGGTGCGTTTAGGCCCTCAGCTGGGCTGTTGAGCTCAGTATTTATTTATTTTTCTTTTATTTGAGCTTAAAGGTGCACTCAAGCATTTTTTTTCTTAAGCAAAGTTTTAGAAAAGCACAACAGTTTTGGAAAAAAAATCTATAAAATGCTGAGATAAATTTTAGGCAGACTGGTCCTCAATGAAGAGGTTGCATTAATCTAAGGAGCTTCAAGATTACTTATTTATAGTGATAAATAAATAAATTAGGGTACATAAAGTGTATTGTACAGTTAGTTGGGCATTATTGCTGGTCACAAAGTGGCTAGTTACTAAAACTTTATTTTTGAGTTTGAAATATTGTATTATTCTTGTAGAGTTGTTTTGCGCAGGACAACTTCCCTGAATTGTACTCCTTAAATTGTAACTTTAATGGAGAACATTTGTCATCATTTCAGAAGTAGGCTAAATATGCTGTCTATATTGTTGAATTGTTCAAAATAGTGTTTAATCATATACATTTAAGAATCACTGCTCTAGGCAGATCAATTTCCAAAAAATAACTCGTATTTTACATGTAGCGGGTCAGCCCCTTGGGCGCCATTTTAGACAATGTGACCAATAATTCTATTATTAATTGCAAAAATTCAGTTTTCTTCACATAGGCCTAGCACTTTAAGCAAGTGCTTAAAATTTTGTATATATATATATATATATATATATACATATATATATGTATAAATATATATATATATATATATATATAATATTATATATATTATATATATATATATATATATATATATATATATATATATATATATAATATTATATATATTATATATATTAAAATCAAAAAAGAAATACAGGAAAAGAAACAAAACAACAGATACACAACTGCAGTTAGTAATCAAACGCCATACATCCAGGCCAGTAGGTATCAGTATAGAGTCCAACACTACTTAAACTTTTATGACAAAAAATTACTGACGGCACATTTAAGCTTAATTTGATTTATGAAATATTGTTGCTTTGCCTTAGTTAAAAAATTGTGGTATTTTGTAGCTGACCAAAAGAGTATGTTTGTAAAATCAGATACCATATCTTAGGCTACATTTACTCTCTTACTTTGTTTGAGCAGCGCAGTGCAACTCTCTAACACTCTAATGACATGACAGACAACAGTTGTTCAGTCCAGTTGCGTTCACACACAAGTTTTCGGAGTCCTTAAAATAACTGTGTGTGTACAACATAGCGTATTAAGGAGTCAAATAGTGGACTGACAACTTTTGCTGCTGTCTGAACATGGCCTATAGATTCCTGATGTTGACTCCTGAATGATTCTAACTTGTATAACAGTGTTAATATTTTGTGCATGTGGTTTCTTAAGAATGGAAGTAATTTGTGAAGTTATTGGAGGCCTGAATTCAAGCTTGGCCTCTAACGCTCTTGTCAGTTTGTTTTGTTTGTAACACACTGAATAGGAAAATTATTTTCTTTCTGATTTTCGTATTATTCCCTGTAACAGGAGACTTTCATCCATTGAAGTTAGACATTTCTGGCATTGTTCCTTATAATGGTATGTGTTAAGCATCCCTTTGTTTTGTCTTTGAGTTTTTCGTAATGGTGATTTAAAATATACTGGATATTTATGTGGATTTTAGGATATGTACACACTCTCCCCGGCCACTTTATTAAGTACTGTACATGTTGTTAGTAACAGGTTGAACCGCCTTTTGCCTCCAAAACTGCCTTGATTCCTCGATTAAAAGATTCAACAAGGTGCTGGAAACATTCCTCAGAGGTTTTGGTCCATATAGACATGAAATCATCGTTGGTTGCTGTAGATTTGTCGGCTGATGAGAATCTCCCGTTCCTCCACATCCCAAAGGAGCTGCTCTCTTGGACTGAGATCTGGTGACTTTGGAGGCCAGTTGAGTTTAGTAAACTCATTGCCAATGTCAAACCAGTTTGAGATGATTTGAGCTTTGTGAACTGTTTGTGATGGTCAGTAACAATACTCGGGTAGACTGTGGTGTTGAAAACGATGTTCAATTGGTACTAAAGGGCCAAGAAAATATCCAACACACCATGTTGCTTACTCTCCATTTGAATGTCACAGCAGAAATCGAGACTCATCAGACCAGGCACGTTTTTCCAAATTTCTATTGTCTTGTTTTGGTGAGCTCGTGCAAATTGTTACCTCAGTTTCCTGTTCTCATCTGACAAGACCGTCACCGGCGTGTGTTCTGGTGCTGTAGCTCTTGTGCTTCAAGGTTTGACATGTTGTGAATTCAGAGATGCTCTCCCGGTTGTAACCAGTGGTTATTTGAGTTCCCTTTCTATCAGCTAGAACCAGTCTAGCCATTCTCCTCTGACCTCTGGCACCAACAAGCCATTTTTTTACCCACAGAATTGACACTTCGCTTGATATTTTCTCTTTTTCAGACCAATCTCTGTAAACCTTAGAGATGTTTATGCGTGAAAATCCCAGTAGATCAGCCATTTCTGAAATACTTAACAACTTAAGTCACTTAAATCATCTTTCTTCCTCATTCTGATGCTCAGTTTGATCTTCAGCAGATCATCTTGACCATGTCTACATGCCTAAATACTTTGAGTTGCGGCCATGTGATTGGCTGATTAGGTATTTGCTTTAGCAAGCAGTGTACCTGATAAAGTGGCCGGTGAGTGTATAGTATTTATCATATTTTTAAAACCATTGAATTTGCCTTTGGCTAAGCCACGCCCTAGAATGTAGATTGACCAATCACAGCGCAGCCAAGAACGAGCTCCCACAGAGGTCCGACACTTTTTCACAGCGCTCCATTGACTTTCAACACAGGTGTCTCATATTTTTGGTCTCTGCCAGGCTATTAGCGTCATAGTTTTATCAAAAATATGGTTAAACCGTTGTGCCTGGGGCATTTGTAACACAGATACGCGTTTCCCCAGCCCGTTCTCATCCCAAAGCGCCATATACAACGCTTTTGCAAAAGCGTAAATATCCAACGCACATGGCACCCTTTAGCGCCAAATGAGACGTAAAAATAAATTGGGTAGAAGGCGCCTCCTAGTGGTCTAACCCTAACCCTACCCCATACCTAAACTTAACCGTCTCATTTGGCGCTAAAGGGTGCCATGTGCGTTGGATATTTACGCTTTTGCAAAAGTGTCATATATGGCGCCTTGGGAATGAGAATGCGTTAGTTCCCAGAGAGGTTGGAGGGGGGTGTCCATTTTTTACCTTCCCAAAACCGAAGTCAAATCCGGACAAGTGACCGTCTTGGGATTAAACTGTATGGACGTCCTCAGTCAGCTAAACCCTCAAAGATCAACAAGCACATCTTTTTTGCTTCTAACCTTACTGTGAAGTTTTACTAGTTAGACCATTTTATAATGTTTTAGGTTATGATTTCGGTTCTCATACCGGTTGTTGATACGCTAGCATACACTGCTAATAAATACAACGTTACACTCGTGCAGTCTTTTTAATAACGTTTTGTATGCTTTGTAATAACGATAATAGAAGTGAATAGAGACCTACCCAGCTTTGAATGAACAGTGTTGCTCCCTGATATTGTTAGTCCCAGCCTCCGTCTTGATTAGTAGGATATGCGGTGGTTCATTTTTTGACTGTGACCGGTAACGTTATGCTTTCACCTCTATTTTGGATGCCTTGTTGTTTCTTGCGTTTCACCTGTATGTCTTGAATATAGCCTTTGAACGCATATTGCAGCCCCTTTTGCCTACTTCTAGAAAATAGCAAAAAGATCCTAGAGGGGAAATCTTGAAAAGGCCACACAGGTGAATTGGTGAAAACAAGCTCCGACAGGAGAACTCAATGAAGTGTGTTGCCGTCTGTGTCTGGGGCAGATCTTCACCCAAGGTGGCACACAAGAATACGTATGACCTTGACCTGACTGTTTCAGATGCTGCCATACAATCCAGCATGCCCCTATTGACCCAGTCTGCTAGACTCCAGCTTTTTTCCCAAAACAATGATGATTTGGAGACAGATGGAACGATCAGGGCAAGGGACCAAAGTGTACACCCCAGGCCGATGCAGCCACTGAGGGCCTGTGTGCCAACGCCGACACCAGGGGACAATGTTTGGCAACTGATCAGTTACTACATGTAATTCTGTCCATGTCGCCAATACTTTACTAGCAGAGCTGAGGTCGCTGAGATTCGGCTCCACAGCCTGACATAAAATTCATTCATTTGTTCCAAGAAATCACCGGTTTGGGAGAACAAACAATGCTAAATATATTAATGATAATAGTAATAAAAAAAATCTTTAATTTGAAAATATTTTGGGATTGCCACTTGATTAATCTGGAGTTTGAAGCTGAACCAGTTGATGTTTGCGCTCTATGATTGATGTATCATTCAAATTATTCATAATATTGTTACCAAGATTTTAAAATACTTAATATTCCAATTCTTAAATGACGCTTGCCATTATATTTTTTTAAAACAATAATATCATAAGAAAAGATCTTAAGTAATATTGACAAACTATATATGATTTGAAAGCTTACAATCTCTAGTTTCCATATTTGGTGACTGATTTTCAAAATAAATTACAGAGGAGCCATAATTATCAATTTACAACAAGAATATTTTCATACTCCTTAGGCGATGTTCAGACCTTTTATTTTGAAATAGTGATGAACATTAAAAATCATGCAAAAAAGTAGAAAACTATAAGCTTTTGTTAGTCACAGACCTTAAGTTCTGCAATAATCCAAAAGCACGCACTACTATTTTAAAATCCTATTTTAAGCCCCATACCACCATAAAAGTTAGTCCATATTTGCCTGCTATATATTCAAAGTGTTCTTAGACCATATGCATCTATCATCATTATTCTCTGTCGTATGTGTTTGCAAACATGGCACATGAGGAGAAATTTAACTACCAATTGCCATAAACACATTGTATGGACTTTATTGTCAGTCCCTGTAGTAGGAAAGTATTCGGCCAAGAACAAATGTAAGTGAGGGGAAAATTAAGTATACCGCCTTTTCCTTAAGATGTAACTCTATAAAGACATAACATCCTCCACATTTTTAGACTGAGACTATATTTAGTGTATCAACATAAAAGTGGTTTAAATATAAGTCATAACTGTATTTTGCATTTAACATTTGGAAAAGAGTAATATATCCTCCTTTTTTGATTGTTTGGCTTTGTGAAAGTTGTCTCAAAAGGCCTTACAAAGGAAGCTCATCCCATCAAAGGCAGAAGCTGCTTGTTTTTCCGCAGCATTCCATCTGCCTCCCACCTCATTCTCCAGAAGTTTTAGTCCTTGAGATGAGATGAAATGAGTCAAGTGGCCCACAGCAATCAGTGCTCAATCACTGCACGGGGCTTTTGAAGTGCTCTCGCGCTCCCTCCGCGGCTCCACAGGTGGGGAAGCAATGTTAAGTGGTCTGTCCACAAGAAGGGAGAGGTCACCCAAAGGGCAAAAGGGATTGTCGGGAGGAGCGGTCCAGAGAGAAAAAGTAGGGAATGAAGGGATTGAAAAGACAGTGGGAGAAAACCAGGAAGGGTTGCAAAGGTCAGAGAGTGGACGGGTTCATTCTGTGATGACTTTTAATTTCCTGAAATCGCTCTCGTTCACGAACTCTGTCTCTAATCTCGGTGTTAACGTTCATACTGATTGTCTGGCCATGCATACAGTCTCAGATACTCCAGATCAAGTAAAAGCTTGCCACAGACCTAAAACCTTCACTTGCTGTATTACCAAGTAGAGATGTCCTCAAGAAAGCCGAAGCGAGAGTCAAACTTCAGACGTGACTGACAGTCTGTGGAGAAACTCAAAGTGTGGTGAGGAATCAAACTGACAGCTCAGAGACTGGACTAGGAACAGAGGCCATGGGACAGAGGACCTGACTGGTTAAATATGCGCCTCCATCCGACAGACGTTGGGTCAGGTCAGGACTCGCTGGTGTGAGGCTGAAGAACATATTGGAGACGGACAGGGTGAGAAGTTCTTATGATGGAGGTATGAGGACAGAGTTACTGAAGGTCACAGCCATGCGTCCTTTGAAGGTAGAGGTTATGAATTTTAATTAGTTTGATGATCTAGATGCTTCGAGATTACACTATAAGGATCTTAAACCAATGAAGCAATATCTTGCTTCTTTCATTAGTGCATTGTTAAAATAATGTAATGTACAGTTTCAACCCGATCTCACGACCAAATTCGTATCAAATTTGATGCATGATTAAAAAGTGGCTAATTCGTAACAATTCATACGACCTCACTCTGTACAAATTAGTACGATTTTGCTAAATCGTACATATTTTACGAATTGGCCAATGCGTATGAATTCGTATGAATGACCTACCCCTACCCCGCCCTAAACCCAACCATCACATGGGTTTAGACAAATCGTACAAATTCGTATTGCGAAGTGAGGTCGTACGAATTAGACACTTTTTAATCATTCGTCAAATTCTGAATCGAATTGGTCGTGAGATAGCGTAGACAGTTTGTTTTGGGTTCAGGTTTCATGTGACAGTAATGTTTCCTGATTGCATGTGCTTCCCTAGACTCTTGTGTCAAGTTGTCATTGGTTTGTTGTCTTGATTATGTTAACAGGTGTGTCTTGTTTAGTGACTAGTCCTTTTGTATTTAAGCCCTCGTGTTTGCCATGCGAGTTTTCTGTTAATGTTTATAGTTCTATGTCAAGCCAAGTCCTTGTTTATTTTTAGTTTGTTCATGTTTGTATTTAATACTGTACTTGGGTTCTTCAGACTTGCCATCAGTGGAAGCACTGATGTAATCCACATTGTTTATCGCACAAGCTCATATACTAGATGTCACCTTGGGTTTCTAAGCATGCGTGCGAAATCTGCCGCCATCTTGGAACAGGGGGCTTGTCATAGGAAGTAGTTAGGTAACGCTGCTATCTCTGCCTTTATTTCGAATTAATTTGATGGTGGCGGACTTTTGTGCTTTGTATGATGTTCATGCGAATGAAATCTGAACTGAAATCTTTTTTCTGGAATCAATTATAAATACATGCCTGACCGTTGGAACGAACCAAGAAAATGTGAAAACAATTGTATTCTGTGTGGGCCTGGAAATTTAATTAGCTGACGTTTTGATTTTTAACGGGTTACTCACATTAGACTCATGTGTGACTCAAACACTGATGCATTTACTGGAATCTTTTGAGTAGGATGTGGAAAAGAAAATTGGCATTGATTCCATTGTTGTTAAAGAACAGCTGCAGGAGTAAAAATCTGAATGGGACTTTTAGTACACACTTGTAATATTTAACCTACAGTATAACCAGCCATGTACCTGATGTCACAAGTGGACCCAGTGTTTTACAGGATGTTGCAGTAATACTGTTATTAGCACATGTCATCTTATCACCATGATCTTTTAAGAAGTATTTCATTCCCTCCAATGATTTCAAAAGTAAGTTGCATAAGAGGTTCAATAGTGGTTAGTATGTCTTTATGCTGCTTTGTCTCCTATACATTTTCACACACAGTTAGCATGCTAGTGTTGTGCTTTAGCTCTTAGTAAAATCCACATTGAGAAGCTGTCTTCAATTTCGTTGACTTTGCTGTTACAGCTAAACATATTTGAGCCCATTGTGTCAACATTTAGTCAACATGCACTGTATCTCAAGTATCTTGAGGCATGAACAATATGTTTTTTATGACAGAAAATATTTCCCTTTCTTTTCACATGGCCACACACGTTAGTGTTAACAATGGTAACATTATCAATTGTTGTTTAGCTTCTAATTGTGGAGTTTGGACATTTTGAGGCTGCTTTTTTGCTTTTATTTGACACCAGTTTATCTGTTTTGTGAACAGTAGCTAAAATTTGTGAAGGGTGGTATTGGATTAGCTCAAATAAGCCCTTTTTTTCACTGTTGCACGTTATTCCAAATGCAGAAATCTTTAATTGAAATCTCTTCCATCTATTAAATTACTTTCCTTTTGAGCGGTCGGTTACGTGACACATTTTTTTAACTGAAAAAGGAAAACTTTTAATCCATTTTGGCCATTCATGGGGGCCTGAAAATGCAAATGCAGGGAATTAGATAAGCTCAACCAGTGATTGGTCGAACGAATGCATGCCATATGAAACACAGGTATCTTCCATTTGTAATGGCACATACAGTTTACATATACTTACTCCAGGAACTCCAGCTGGGTGAACAAGTAAACTTCATGTTCTTTCTATATTATCCTCACTAGACGTATGTAGGCCATTCTACCACATTTGGAGAATTTCTGCATACTTCAACTAGGCAGAAGTAGGACATGAATTAAAACAATCCAAAGACACTCGAAAGGATCTCTTGGTCAGCGTAAGAAAACGGAGAGAGAAGAATGAAGGAGGGGTGAAGGATAAGGATGTTTGGGCTCTTCTCTAAAGGAATAGAGGGGGCAATGTCAATCGTATCTGGAAGAGAGCCATGTTGAGACACATAAGTGAGACAGTGAAAATTCAATTATGAGGGACGCTGGGTGTTTTGGCACAAACAAACACACCCTCGCTGGACAAACGCAGGCACATGATGAAGGGCTGGTGGCCAGCGGTGACATTCGTACTGTGGTGTTTACTCTGTCATGGGGGATGGGTGCAAGAAAATGACAGCCCAGACACAAACTGACATACAGCAGGCATTGCGTTCAAAGCCATGTTGGTTCTGTCTGTTCCCATGCCAATCCGTAGAGAGTCCAGGCCCAAACACAGAGCCTTTACTAGAAAAGGATTGGACCAGAGCCATGCATACAGAGAATGCTAAAGCTAGCAAGCTAAGTCTGTTTTCTGCCTTTACTTCTATGTGGACAGTAATGTTTTTTGTTGTTGTTTATGTGGGACAATTTCACAATTTAGAGGCATTAGCTGAGGATTTTATTTTGGACTAAAATCAGTATGTTTGACAAAAACTACAGTGCAAAATAATGTTCCTGTTCAACCGCAGAAAGAGAAAAAAAGAAAAGGCAGAGTTTGTGTGTCAATACCACAGTTTCCATTCACCTTTTGCACTATTCTTATTTCCATCCTATATTAAATAATTGTCACATCCAAGATCTTTTAACATGGAGAGAGTGTTGGGGAGTAGTTAACTACAAGTAGCGTAGCTACTAACTTAACTACATTTTTCAGTAGCTTGGCAGTAGCTCAGTTGCTTTTTAAACAGTGTAGCTTTTCCAGTAGCTAACTACTTTTTGCAGCAAGTAGCGGCGTAGCGCGAGCAAAAGCTACATTGCTACATTGTTGAGCCTGCGCGAATCAGCGCGATGCAAGGATATTCTTCTTCTTGTTAGATTACAAACTCATTTTTTGCCATTACCGGTACCTGTTGTTTAATCACGCATCTTTCGGCTAACGGTTCACTGACGTACAGAAGTGGGTTGACACACCCATATTATGATTATATAGCAAGACGTGACGGCAGATTTGGAGGATGGAGAAAAAACTAACGTTAATTACCCATGGCCTCATTTGTCCAAGTTCAATCAGTATTTTTGAGAAAATGTTCTACATGCAACTTACGTTGGATGTATATTTTGTTCTTGCAATGTTGCACTTTTGACAAACAGTCAGGGATATTTTAGTGTTTTAGTGTGTGTAATAAAACAATACTCTTTGAAATCGTAATTGCATTGCCTTGTTTTAAACACTAAATATTTTACTTAAAACATTCCTCAGACACTTATTCAGTTATTTATAATATACATTGTTCAAAAAGCAAAAGTAGTTTCAGTGTAGCTAGCTACTTTTTGATTGTAACTTGTAGTGTAGCTAACTACTTTTCTAAACGGGTTGCTTGACTGTAGTTAAACTACTTTAACTTATGAGTAGCTTGTCAAACTACAGTTTCAGAGTAGCTTCCCCAACACTGGGAGAGACTAATGAGACCATTGAAATTAGCCAGTTTACGGCTTTCTAATTCTACCAATAGTTTCATATTATTAAATTAAGAAAAGACACTTAATGGTTGCTTGTCTAATAAGACTGCTTGTAACTGCCTTTTATGCGACAGATCATTATTGACATTTTTAATTAACGTTTTGAGATTATTGATATCATGCTGATTTAGTGAGAAAATTCAATTAACATTTTGCTAATATGTTGATGCTAATGCTAATCATGTTTAGCATTGCTGATGTTTTGATTATGTTTGTATAGATTTCCAACTAAATCAAACCCATTATGTCACTTCCTGGAGAATGATGTCGTTAAGAGCGTGGCTTTTGTTCGTTAAAGGCGATAGTTCATCATTCACATGTCATTCCAAACTTGTATGAGTTTCTAACACAGTCTCATCCCAAGAAGTCATTTAACTGACGTCTTGGGACGTCTTTTGGGGACTTTACTTGTCCTATTAATAATAGGGAAATGTTTTGTTTTAAATGGTTTTCTGTCTTGCTTCTTATCTCTCCAAATGATGGTGAATTATGTCATTTTAAAACTGTGAAATGAGCAAAAATAATCTAACACAACCTCTTATTTTCATAAGGAAAACATTTGACCCAGTTACTTGTTTGACTAGTGAAATGATTTGTTGTGCGAGCCATATATGTATATAACATATGCTTTACATTTTTATTCTATTGCTGCCATAATAATAGTCCATTTTAAAAGTTTTAGAATTTAAAAAAGATTATTTTGACTGAATCGTCATCTCACTAGTCACCACCTTTTCCCCGCTAGCAAAGACCCTGGTTAGAACATATATAATTGGTGCATGGACCAATTGGCATCTAAATGCAGAGTTTTTATAAACATATGTGTGAAAATACGTGCACTTTTGTGCCTTCGAATGTCTACATCTCTCCGTCAGGTTTGTTGGGTTTTCCGTCAGCTGGTGGAACAAACACTTGCACGGTTTGACTGGTGGCTGCAGATGCAGATCCAGATCACGAGTTCGAGGCGTCAGGGGTGAAGTTAGAAAGGAAGGAGGGGGTGACGAAAAGCGCTTTCCTCACGATACTTAACCCCACTCTTTATTTCCATGCAAAAAGACTTGACCTGAACCAGCAGAAATTAGCCCTGTAGTCCTCATGCAAGAGATGAGACGCATCCACCTGTGGCCAACCTCATTCATCTTTGGGAATATTTGTGCAGAAATTAAACTGACATGCTGTTTGGACGAACTAGCATTAATAAACCTGGCTTAAATTAATGAAGCCATTTCCTCAAATGCCATAGATGTGAAAAGGAAATCAAATATGCAGCATAGATGTTTTCTCAGCTAGAAAGAAACTAATTACTCATTTCAAAGTGGTTTTTAAGTCATTCTTCCCACAATGCTTCAGCCATGAATCTTAGAATCTCAAAAAATAAGTCATCATTCTCACTGTTCCGGAATGTTTTCTTTGTTGAACACAAAAGGTGAATTTCTGAGGAATATCCTGAATGCTTTATTTAGATTCATTGAAGCAAATGAGGACTACACTGTAGTAACAGATGACTAAACTTGTGGTAACAGATTACAAGCAATATTATTAATTAAATTGAACAAATTAGAACTAAGTGATAATTAATCAAATTATTCCTTCAAAGTTAACCATTTAAAATGAGTCAAGTTTACACCAAAAATATCTGAATAATACAGACATACATCAAAGATGTAATTAAGAACTCTTTATTTTATATTGGCAACATTGAAGACATCTGATGTTAACAAGCAGAATCACTGAAGGAGAAACCTAAAACAAACACCGATCACCATAATGGCGACTAAATATACTTAAAAAAGATTTACTCATTTTAAATGGTTAACTTTTAAGGATTTAATTTGATTAATCATAACTCGATTCTAATTCGTTAAATTGAATTAATAATATTGCTTGTAATCTGTTGCCACTATTGTTTTGATCAAAGAAGCTGCTTTCATTTTTACAGTAAGCTTCAAATTGATAAAAGTAGATGCACTATATGCAAGTCTTTTGACGTGATATAGATACAGTAAAAAAAGTTACTGCCTTAAATCTTTTAAGTACAGTGAAATTGAATGTTTGTCATTTCAACTTAAATTACATTAAACTGACTTAAAAAATAGTTGAATCTTGTATAACATAAAAAAGTTGAAAATTGCTTAAAGCAATGTAAAAACATATTGTCATAACTTATTGATCATATCATTTTTACAGTGAACTATGTGCTGAACAAACATAGCAAATGCTGTTTGATTGATCATAACTCGATTTCTAATTTGTTAAATTGAATTAATATTATTGCTTGTAATCTGTTGCCACAGTTGTTTTGATCAAAGAAAGCACTTTTCATTTTACAGTAAGCTTCAAAATGATAAAAACACCATAAAAGTAGTCCATGTGACTACTTTACACATGCATATGCTAGTCTTTTGACGTGATATGATATAGTAAAAAGTTACTGCCTTAAATCTTTTAAGTACAGTGAAATTGAATGTTTGTCATTTCAACTTAAATTTATATTAACTAACTTAAAAATAATTGAATTGTATAACAAGTTGAAAATTGCTTAAAGCAATATAAAAACATGTTGTCATAACTTATTTATCATATCATTTTTAAAGTGAACTTTGTGTGAGAAACAGAGCAAACGCTGTTATTAAAGCTCTGATTTCCCTATTGGAAAAGAGCAACCAGCACATCATTTCAAATATCTCCTTTTGTGTTCCACAGAAAAAGAAAGCCATAAGGGTTTTAATCTAAATAAATGATGACATGTCCATTTAAATATTCCCTTTTGCTTTAACTGAAATTCCGATTATCATTTATCGGAACTGTGCACTGTAAAATAATGAACACTTGAGATTTAGAACCACTTGTTTGGTTGTGCCTTGTAGTCGACTGGAAGTTATTAATTGAACACATTACATGCTCGATAATCACTTGAGTCTTTGGCAGATCCGGTACATATGCTCTTTCCCGGTACCTCCTTCCGGCTCTTAACATCCAGACTCACACACACACATACAAGCTAACCATTGTGGCTAGAGGAGAAGAGATTGGAAGTGAGTGATTTATTCAGAGGCTGCAATAGCCTCTTCACCTGCATTGAAATTCCAGTCATTGAATCTGCTGGTTTTAGCAGGTTTTAACAGCCGAAGCACTTCCCGTGACTGCGCTTCAGTGTCCAGTGTAACAATATCCCTTCACAAACTCCATGGTGTGGAGAACATTTTGTAAACATATGTTTATAAATAATAAAGGGGATGTGTTTTGAGGTTGATATCTGGTTTCAATCTTTAATAATTTATTTTCACAGCAAATAGGGAACTACAATACTGGAATTATTCAAAACAGAGGACCTCAAAACGTTCCATTATGGGTTTAAATAACATTTTAATTCAAATAACAGTTATGCTTGCTTTTGAATTTCAACAGAAAAAGTGCATTGTGAGAGATTTTTACTTGTATAATACTGAAATATATTCACTTAAGATTCTTGACAGTTGTAGTTCATTGGAGAAGTAGTGTAAATTGTACATGAATTCGTAAATGTATTATTATTATTATTATTTTAGTTTAATCTTTTTATTGAATCAGTTGATTCAGTTTAAAAGCACCTGTCTAAAAAATTTCATTCATTAATTCATTCATAAATCAGACTTATCCAGTTCTAAAGTCATATTTTTTTTTTATATATTGGCATTTTTAACTATTATAATATAATATAATTATTATCCCACAATTCAGTACATTTAGCTTGACCTTCCTTTCCTCAAATTTTATTTATTGAAAACTCAAAATAAAAAGCATTTCTGAACGTCACTTCTGAACATATGTTCAAAGCGATATTAGCATATGTTTATATTGCACAGTTTCTGGGTTTTTAATTGTGAAACTATCTAGATATTTTATATCTATGGTATCCATTGAAAGACGATGATATTATGAGGATATCTATGACGATTATTATCCTATTCATTCATTTTTATGCACAGCTGAACCATCAGAAACTCTCTTATTGATCTACAGTAAGTGCATTTACAGCTGTGATTAATTGTTTTTAAAGTCTATTTTATTGTGAGCTTGAGCTAAGGCTTTTGTTGACCTTTCAGCCATTTAGATTGGTTTGTAATGCAGCTTTGCCTTGTGCAGGAAATTCAAAAGAGGTTTTCAGTTCACAGCTGAGCATATTATCATAAATGTCTGGTTTGGCAAATGTACCTGAGACTCAATGTACTGAATAAGCCTCTTACCTCATCAGTCAAGTGTAAACCAGACATCATGATATTAGCCAGGAACAATATGTTACATCTAAATCTTCATCTCTCTGCGTCTGTACATTTACCACACACATGAAGCACAACTTATCCAGAACTTGATTTCAAGTCAAAACAAATATATATGTGTGATTTCATTGTACATTAAAAACCAGTAGACCTTGTTTCAAAGCACGTACTTCTGGCTGAATTTTTACTATATGGGTCTTTACATGCTTGAATGTACTAATTTTTATAATTCTTGATTAAAATCGCTTTATATTGCCTTTCAAAAGGTATGGCTGGATGGAACATATCGAAGGAGCGCTCAAAAACAAAACAAAATCACGACATCCATGATTTGGTGATTGCTGGTTTTCAGGGGGTGGGGCATTCTCATTCTGGAGAGCATTTGATTGGACAAAAATCTGTGCAGTGCAGGATGAGTCATCAGAATTTGTATCCATTTTCCCGGGAAGACAAATTAAAGGAGTAGTTCACTTTAAAAAAAAACTTTTGCTGATAATTTACTCACCCCCATGTCATCCAAAATGTCCATGTCTTTCTTTCTTCAGTCGAAAAGAAATTAAGGATTTTGATGAAAACATTCCAGGATTTTCTCCATATAATGGACTTCACTGGGAACCAAACAGTTCAAGGTCCAAATGAGAGTTTCAGTGCCGCTTCAAAGGGCTTTAAACGATCACCAATAAGGGTCTCATCTAGCAAACAGTCTGTCATTTCAAAAATAAATAAAAAAACTGTTACGTTTTATGAGCACAATGATCGTCTGACTCTCTGTCAATCGCATCTCCACCCCAACCCTCACCTTTGACCAAGCTTCAATATCTGACGCTTTGGGCGCCCTTTGGCGTCAGTTCATGACGTCACCCTGACAGCGTCATCTAACTGACGCTTTCCTTTAGCGTCAGTTGGATGACGCGGTTAGGTTTAGGTCTGGGTAGGTAGGGTTACACGCTGATCGTAGGGCGTCATGGACTGAACGCTAGAGGCGCCCCAAATCGTCAGATATTGAAAGCTTGGTCAATGCTTCTCAAGGCGTCAGTCTAGGCTGACGCCTTGGGGTGAGAATGCCTTGCTCCTGTTTCAACTGATGAACAAATCTTTTTTGAAGTCATTTGGTTCAGTCAACGAATCAAAATGAACGTGAATGACTCGAAAAAAGATTTGTTCATTTTGATGAACGAGTTCTAAATGTAGAGTCACGTAACTGATCATTTGTGCTTATAAAACTTAGTTTTTTATTTATTAACAAAAGAAGTAAATTATCAGCAAAAGTTTTTTTTTTAAAGTGAACTAATCCTTTAATAAGCATAAATCTTAAATCTGTATATCTCGTTAAGAGTTAATTTTGTCTACTTTTTTGAAACATCAAAATATTGATTTTTAATCTCATGGCTGACACAATAAAGGCCACAAAATTGTAACTTATATATCGAGTGATCTTTAAATCATTTTTTAATTGTATTGACAAAAGCATATGGATTATTTGTATTGAGGCCATGAAAAAAAAACGTTTTTGTTATGGCAGATGCAGTGTTTAACCACATGACAGATGTGTAAACTGAAGTGCGAACCGAGTCTGATATCTGTGAAGATCTGTATTGGTGAAGAATCTGTTCCTGAGAATGCAAAGGCACGCAAAACACTGATCACAAGAAGACAATGTTTTCATAACTGTCTTTAATGCTGCATGGCTTCTCATTTCTCTTTGGACATTTTATTTTGTTGCAGTGACACACAGGTTGCTTTAATTTAATTTAAAAAATGCCACGTTTAATGCGTGTCTCTGTTGGTGAATTTGTTAGACTGAAAAGGAGACTGACAGTCATTCACTATATATGATTTATATTTTGAATCACAATATCGAACTCAAAATGTGCTTAAAGATTATTATTATTAAGGTCATGTTAGGATATTATTGTAACATTGTGATATAAATGTATCTTTAAATATTTAATTTTAAAGTAAGTATATAATTATAAATAAAAAAATACTTTGCCAGAGTATATAAAAATATAAATCTATCTAAATATATAGCCACAAATATATCATATTATTATTTAATTACTTTTGATCAAATATATTGCAAGAATCAACTGAAACTATAAATATTTATTCCTATTTCTGGAAATTTTGCGTTTTATTTTTATTATTTATTATTTAATTCATAATAAAATAATTTAAAAAACAAACTTAAACGTGTTACAAAAAAGGATTTTTTTTAATTACTTTTTTTACATCTAAATCAAAAGTGGTTTCATAAATACCATGTTTTTGCTTATATTTATGCTTGGCAAAAGTTGATGTCATGATGCCATAGCCTACTTAGTGGTGTTTTGTTTTGAATTTGTTTTCCGAAAACCAAGAGTAGCGGTGGCTAATGAAAATATTATGTCATCATCATCACCCTTATATTAGTATTGCACATTAGAGTCTAACCTGAAAGCTGGCATTAAACTTAGCCCAGCAGAGGGGTGTGGAGACTCCATCTGGTGTTCCTGGCATCCAGTGGGCACAGTGTTGCCCTGCCCAGCCTCACTGATTTTCAGTAACACAGAACACATGCTTCTGCAGGTACTTAAGTCACCATCAAGTTGTACCCTTTTTTATTTTTTCTGGAATATGCACTAATTATTGTAAATGAATAATCTTTCATCAAATTAACTTCTACCTCCCTCTTGCAGAATCATCTTTTTCTAAAAAATGTGTTTACTGGCCTGAGGGCTGGACAACCTGTCAATCACAAATAGCAAACCACAACCATTCAATCAATTCCCTATAAACAAAATCAAAATCACCCACATTTTTCTGTAGTTCAATATTCCTATTATAATATACTATTAAATATTCCATGTGACTACAAGTTTATCAAGCGACGAGAATTCTTTTGTGTCGAAAAACAAACAAAAATATTTATTCTGACTATTACTTTCTTCCTTGTAGGCCTAGAATCGAGAGTTCAAAGAGATTTCCAAGACGCATGCGCTGAGAATTGCGATCTCCTTTAACTACTTCTTGCGAAATCTCTTGAAGCTCTCCCAGAAGGAAAAAAGGAATAGTTGAATAAAGTCGTTATTTTTGTTTAATTTCCGCTTCATTTGTGTTTGAAGACGAACAAAGGTCTTACGGGGTTGGTACATTATGGAGATGAGTAATTAATGACTTAATTTACACTTTTGGGTGAAACAAGCCCTTTAAGTTTATCAAGACGGGAATACTTTTGTGTGCAGAAAAAATTAAATAACGACTTTATTCAACTATTTTTTTTCCTCTATGTGGACCTCAGAGTGAGTTCATATAGTGTAACAGTGCAGCGCAACGTCAGAACGTAGGCTCACTATTGGACAGCATCCCACTCATGACCAGCGTCCGTACCAGCCTGAAACGAGAATGAACATCCTCGAGTTTCCATTTAACGTAACTGATGAGTTGATGAATGTTTATATGTGAATAAAAGCCTAAATTCAATCTGTTCATCATATAAAGCGATCGAGAATTCTGTCATCATTTACGCACTTCTATTTTTGTTTCCAAACCTATAAGATGTTTAATTCCAAGTATAATTATTCACTGTTGCTATATTTTGACTGTTGATCTGGTGGAAAACATTGTGTGTTGTACAGCATCAGCACCACAAGGTCATTGTGTGTCCTGCTGCCTAACCCTGGTGTTATATTAATTTAGACAATTTGAATGTCATGTATTGATTCTGAACATGTAGGAAGTGAAGAAATAGCTTACAGTTTCAATGACCAAAAAACAACAACTGTAATATAGTGGAGAATACTGAGTAGTGTTTGTTTTGAGCTAGTTGACTCATCTCAGATGTCTCAAGCAGCTGGGTTGTTGGCTGATTTTAGTCAGCAAAACACAAAACCCCATACCTCCCTTGTGCAGGTGCAGGTTACGTGGTCGAGGTGAACCCATGAGGCCGTGCTGGACCATAGAGACAAACTCCATTTGCAACTGAGAGGTTGAGCAAGATATCAAGTGCTTGTGTTTTAGACCTCTTTTGTTTGCAGATCAGATTTACATTAAAAATTAGACTTGTACTTTAGTGTTGAACTCAAACATGTTTGGAACACAGATGATTTATGAGTCTGGAATCTTTCAGTGGATTTTATGCTTACCCAGGCTGCATTTATTTAATCAAAATGCAGCAATATTATGATATAGTATTACAATTTAAAATAACTGTATTGTACTTTAATATATTTTAAAAAGAAATTTATTTCTGTGATAGTAAAGCTGAATTTTCAGCATTATTATACCTGAAGAAGTCATGCTCATATGATGATTTGCTCCTTGAGAAACATTTCTTATGACAAAATATAGTTGAATTGAACATAGTTGTGGTACTTAATATTTAATAAACAACATTAATCAACAAAGTAATAGAAACTTTGGTCACACTTTAGATTAGGTTCCAATTAACTAACTATTTTTTTTAATGTATGATTTATTTATTGAATTTTGAATTTTTCACAACAAGGACAAACACTAAAAAAAGGAAATACAAAAAATAAATAAATAAAATTACATTTAAAAAAAATTAACAAATAAAGATCAATACAAAAACACCAACACAAAGTCCTTCACCCTAGTAACAGGTTTAGTACAGAGTACAATATATCCAATTAACTAACTATTAACTATTAATTTTGCCTCAATAAACTTCTAATTACTGCATATTAATAGTTATTTGTTAAGTTTACGTATTGGGTAGGATTGCCAATATACTGGTAATATTCATGTTAATAAGCAACTAGTTAATAAGACTGAACCTAAACTAAAGTGTTACTCGAAACGTTTTTGAAATATTATACATATTTAGGACACTTATGTATGATATTCAATCATTTTTGTTGTTTACCCTGATACTTTTACTTCAAGTTTCCGAAAATGTCAAAATGTATATTAATACAGAAATTGAAAAGATGCTCATCATAGAGGTATTCAGTCAAAAAAAAGCCTTGTTTGTTCAACTAGTTGTGATTTTGAATGTTATTACGAAGTTTTGTTAAAATCTCCCTTTGTGACTCGCCTTTTCCCTTTTTGATTGCTTGTGTCATTGTTAAAGCCTTCACTTAAACAGAGGAGTGTTTCTCTCAAACTAGGTCTGAGAGACTGAATCTTCTCTGGCTTGTTGCTAAATATAAAGGAGGCGCTGTTTCACAGGAGGGTGCTGGTTCTTCTTTTAAATCCCTGCACACTTTAGTGTTTTCTGATTTGTCTCACAGCGGCAATGAACATGGATGAATTAGGTGCTTGTATTAGCCGTCAGTTGGGATCTGTAACCTGCAGTAACAGCTAGCGATGATAGCAGGCTAATGTTAGCATGCTAACAATCTGAGCAACAGATTGCATACTATCCACTCTATATTAAGGCCATTCTGGATTTAATATTTTAATATTTAGGACTGATAATTGGTTAGATAGTGTGTGTGTTTTGCTGATCACATCCTCATCCTCTGGACAAATGCTCCTGGACACAAATTAGGCCATGTCCTTTTTACATGTCTCTGTGAGGATGTTCTGGTTATGACTCCATACTTTCATCATCGGTCATCGTCCACAGACGTGTTTTTGTTGTTGTCCAAACACATTGATTATTAGTAGGCCACACCTTTTCCTGTATGAATATTTATAAGTAGGAGGCACCAGATGGGAAAGCAGTGTTAAGGGGTGATGTTTGACGAAAATAGTACAGTGCCAGCACCTTAGTGAAATTCTCACTTGTCAGTGGCGCAAACAAATGCTAATGTGCAGCCAGAACCTTACAGCCTATAAGCATGTCTACAGGGATTCACGCTGAGAATTTGGAATTTAGCTTCAATTAACGACTAGCAATTTACAACTTTTAACTGTAACAAGAGTTGTTGGTTGTCGCTTCAACCCGCGGACTATTTCAAATGTCTAAGCGCATAGTCTAAAGCGCAAGTGCACGTAGGGTGTGTTTGAATCCAGTTTTGCTAGTGAAGGGGAAAATGGTCGGCGGGCTAAAGGGTTGTCCCTATCTCTTAAAGCTACACTGTGTGATTTTTACCTGAAAATGTATATGACCATCCAGTGAATATTAGTTTCTGTTCCTCTCAATTTTCCAATTTTGTTTTAACTCCTATCGGTGGCCAATGTAGTCCAAGATTAACATTGCTTCCAGTTTGACCTCGTCCATGAGTGTTAACTCAAACGTAAACGCGAAAGGGAAAGCTTGAATTAACATTGTGCTAATGTACTTTCAAGATGGAGTGGGCAACATGGCGACCGACATAAGAACCCCTTACCCGTATGTATTTTCAATGACATATTATACACTCACGAGAATACTTTATTACTTGAACAAATTAAATATACATTAATGAGCACATATATTTTTGAAAGAAGTAAGTGTTTTTAGCTGAAGAATAAACTAAAAGAGTTACACAGTGTAGCTTTAATGAGTAAAGGGTGTGTTTTGGGCGTGACATGCAGTAAACCAATCGAGAGTAATTTCCCATTCCTTTTAAAAGCCAGTTCCGCTCATGCCATGGCGGATTCACTAATTACGTGGCGGAATTTAATAGTGGGAAGACTGAACACTGTTTATGTCTTAAGTTATTTATCTATTGTTGGGATGTTTTGAATGGTTTCTAGGTGGTTACAAAATGGCCTAAATCAATAGTGTCCTCCTCCATGATTTTTGGCTCACTCATTTAATGTTCGTTTCGAGTTTTCTGTATTAAGTTATCACTCATTTGATCTTTGGACTAGTTTCTCAGAGTTACCAAACAGTAAACAGGCTGTGGTTTTATTGTTGTCTATTTTTCTCTTCCTCTCTCTGTTTCTCTTTACCTTTCGCCTGATGCTTTTTCTTGTGGTGACACAGAAGCAAGTTCTTCTGGTCTTGAGAAGCTTCTTGCACGAACACGTAGTAGACCTACAAAGGACCTCAGTCTCTGAAACTGCGTTTCAGAGACTGAGCCAAATGAGCCAGCGCTGGAGCCATTATTACACTCATCTATTTGTTCTATCTTCATAATCGTCTTGCTGTACCTGCAAAAGTGATTTATGAGGAACAGTTTTGTGTTTAATGTGTATTCAGTATTGTACAAGGCACATGGGAACATCGGATCATTTTTTTATCTAGACACACATGAGGAGTTGTGGTTATTGTATTATGTTATATTATATCATTATTATTGTTGTCTCTAATGTATATAAGAACAGGTAGTTGGTGACATCATATTAAGTAAGTGTGAAAAATTATTTCTGCATGTATAGATTTTCACACACAACTACTTTCTTGGGTTTACAAAGAATGGCATGAAAAGAGAAAAATATCCAGTATGCGGCAGTCCTGTGTTTGGCGAAATGCCTTGTCTCATGCTAGAGGTCAGAGGAATATGGGCCGACTTAATTCAAGCTGATTGAAGAGCAACTTTGACTGCAAATAACCACTCGTTACAACCGAGGTATGCAGCAAAGCATTTGTGAAGCCACAGACAATGGCACAACCACTTATCTCCACTGACAAATAGGAAAAAGAGGCTACAATTTGCAAGAGTTCACCAAAATTGGACAGTTGAAGACTGGGAAAACTGTTGCCTGGTCTGATGAGTACTCTATTTCTGTTGAGATATTCAGATGGTAGAGACAGAATTTGGCTGGAAACAGAATGAGAACATGGATCCATCATGCCTTGTTACCACTGTGCAGGCTGGTGGTGGTGGTGTAATGGTGTGGGGGATGTTTTCTTGGCACACATTTAGGCCCCTTAGTGCCAGTTAAGCATCATTTAAATGCCACGCCTACCTGAGCATTGTTTCTGACCATATGTCCATCTCTTTATGGCCACCATGTAAGAACTGAAAAATTGATTAAGAGTGAAAGTATACATTTTGATTTCATATTGACTTGTAGTATTGATGATGGTATCAGATGGTAGTTGTAAATGACTGATGCTAAGGGGAACAGAATAAAGATTTGTTGCTTTTAATTGAAGAATACTTACTAAATATATTTTTATAAATGATGATTTTATCAGAGTGGATCAGGAAAATGATTCCTAATCAACATTGACCGTCATAAAATGCTGTGAATAGAGCTTAACCTGCAATATTTTGCCTTTAATGACTCTGATTAATATGAAAAACAACTTTAACTGAATGAGAAGAGCGAGTCATAAGAAGGTGTGAATGGCTCCTTGTATGCAGTCAGTGTGCGAGTCTTAGAGGCAGTACACAGTTTTGTGAAACTCTGAGCTCTGGTCTTGTTAAAGCACACATGGATGAATGAGCACTGCGTGCATGTCCTGAGTCTCATTTTCATTGCCTGGGCTTGTATCCAGAATTCCTTGGGTTCGCTAGACCTGCAAGCTGTGTCTCTTTGGCTTTGGGTCTATGAGGTAGTCGCGCTGCATGTTGAAGGCTCAGAGTCGGGAACGCAGCCAGGGTGTGTGTGTGTGTGTGTGTGTGTGTGTAATGCGTATGTACCTGAAGAGCACCTGTGGAAGGGGTAGTAAGGAATGCTTGAATAATGTAACACACACAGATGTGAATACTGTGTCTCATTGGCAGGTGTGCATCGATGTTGCTTTAACTTTTCTTTACCAAAGCTTCATAGATCCAGTGCCTGTGACAAATGAAGAATCTTTGGCATATATTGTTACGTCCTGCTGCTGTGCACAAACAGTGATTGAACTCAGAACACCGTGAGATCACTGCAGTAATTGGCTAAACCCACGCGAGAATCTGACAAAGAACAATTGAAACACAGGTGTATGAAAAGCAATAAAACTAGACACAGGTGAAACTAATGTTGTGGATATAGAAAGCAAATCAGGGGATAATAATACAATTTGAAAATACTTTAATATAACAGTAAGAGAACATAACCCTGATATAATATATAATAGTTTAAATTATATTTAATATTGTCCTTTTGTATATTTTATATTAGGTTATATAACATTACATTATGTTTCATTATTACATTTATTTGTATGTATGTAATACATCTTACAATTATAGTATGTTCAATTTTACATTACATTATACTTCATTATATTATTGCATAATTATTATCTATAGGTTATAACAATATATAGATTAAAATATATATTATATTATATCTTATGTTGGTATTATGTTTATTAATTTTATTTATAATAAAAAAGTTTGTGTTCACATATAATGTTAGGCGGTGTAGTTATAGCTATTTTGTATATATAAATATAAACACCTACTATGTATATTTTAAAATATTTTACATGTATATAATTTTATAATATCTTAGAAGACAGTTTAAATATTATATATAAAGTATAAATATTTGCTATATCAAATAATACACTTTCTTAAATATATACATGCATGTGTGTGTATTTATATATACAAAATAGTTATAGATACTATATAATACATAGATTATTTAAAACACAAACTTCTTTATTTCTTGCACTGTTGACTTAATTTGACTAATTGCTGCCAGCCCTACTATTAATAAAACAGATGATTAATTGACATTAAACCTTTGAGATTTTTACTTTATTATATTATATTGTATTATATTATATTATTTATCATGTCAATTGAATTGGCATTGTTCTTTTCACAAAACACAGTTTCAAGCAGCTAAATCATGCCGTCACGTGATAATACGCAATATGATTAAAATATTCACGAGAAGAATTGAATATTATCTAAAATATTTCAATTTATACATGATATTTAGACACAATAACATTAATTCATTAATATATAGCATTATAATTCTGATATTTGTTTTATCCTACAAAAAATACCGCAATATGTCGATGTGAACATTTTTTGTGCAAGTTTATATTAGAGCGTTTTTCTAATAAGTGTTTTAGAACTT